>BQNB010021277.1:0-49989 GCA_026074375.1 Tanacetum coccineum | reverse complement strand
AAATAAGCTAATAAAAATAGACAGATAAGCCAAAATGGAAATAAGCTAAGGGGCACAAAACAGCATATAAAACAGGCCTTGGGGTTCACTTTGAGGCTTAATTTTAAGCTCTTATAGGGTCTTTGAGGCTTAATGGCTTATGGAGGCTTAATCACTAGCATAAGGTGTATCTAAAAATGCAAAAATATTAGAATATTAAAAGCAAATAAGTAGTTAAAAGGTGCTGAGAATTGGGCTGTTGCACCATAAGGGGATTTCTCTTCGGCGCCGCTGTGTCTTACGAAGCAATGCAAAATGCAGGCCAAAGAATAAGCAACCAAATAAGCTTAAAATTAAAATTCTAGTTAAAACAGATCAAGAGAAGCAACAAATGAGCTTATGCTCAAAATTTGAAGAATTAACAAAAGGTTTTATCATCTGAAAATTGAAAAGGAAAAAGGAAGTTTTAACTTGAAAGACACAAACAAAAATTTAACAGATATTAGAACAACAAAGGTGAACTTAAAAGGGACTCTTTTCTACTGCATTAAGGCACTAAAAGACATACTAAAAACACCTATAAAAAAACTTGTTTTAAAATCCTTAATCTAAAAACACTTAGAAACTGTTTTGACAACACAGTTTCAAAGTTCACTTAGAAAATTTCTTGAAACAACTTTTGAAAGCTAAAAAAACTTTTTAAGACAGATTGAAAACACTGTAACAAGATGGCCGAAAAGGTGGTCAAGATTCCCAAACTTTTAGAAAACCAGTTTTGACCCTTTTTCACGACTATCCAAACGACCCCTTTTAATCTTTTAATTCTTTTTTTAAATTGATTTAAGACTGATTGAAAACACTTAAACAAGATGGCCAAAGGTGGCCTAGAGTCCCAAAACTTTTAGAAACCAGTTTGGACCCTTTTTCACTACTATCCCAAACACATTTATAACAGTTTTAAAGGCATTTATAACAGTTTTAAAGGAAAAAAACATGAACAAAACATGTATAAGCATAAAATAAGGACAAATAAGCATGTATAACATGAATAAGCAAGAAAATGTAAGAAAATGCAAGAAATAAGCAGAAATTAAGCTATGCTACAGTAACTTTTAAGAAAATGAAAATTAAGGGAACTTACAGTCTCCATTGGCTTTCTGTCTGAATTCAAGTACCAATAACAAGCCCATTGCTTCCCATGAGGCTCTAAAACCATGGCCATCCTTTGCTTACCATGCTCCTTGTTGCTTTCTTCTTCTTTTTTTCTTTTTGATATATATATATTTCTTTTTTTTGATTTTTGAGTTTTCTTGACAAAAATGAAAACAGCTTTTATAAAAAACTTTTAATGACTAAAACACTTAAGTAACAGAGTAAAAACAGTATTTAAAAGCAGATTAACTTAAATGACTAGTAATCTAAAAACAAGTATTTAAAGACAAATAATTAAAATGCAAGAAATTAAAAGACAGATATTAAATTGATAAGTAAAGTAAATTGCAATAAAAAAAATATGGTACAAATTTGGTTTTACAAGCTTTTGCCTTGATAAACTTAAAAATTCGACACACCGGAAAAATAAACTAACTATGCCTATAAATACTAAAACCCTAGTGCTTGAGCTATGTTTTTTTTGTAGAGAGAGTCCAACATTGTTTTTGTTGTGTGAGAGAGAACCATAAGTGATCTTAGCCATCGAATATGCTTGGAGCCCAAGTCCTTTGATTTTGTCCCTTCTTTTTCCTTGGCCAATGGGAGTTTGCAAGATTGCCAAGTTGTCAATGAGGTAGGGGGAAGTGGGATAGTGATGGTTTGTCATTTAGTTGCAGGGTTAAAGCAAAACGACAATGAATAGTACCTTGGTATTTTTGGCGGGTAATGGGGTGGGGTTACTCTGTTTGTTTTGAGAAGCAGGGGTGAGTTTGGAGTTAAGGCAAAAATGGTGATTGGTAATTTTGACCCCTAAAAGTGTTAATGTCTGTTGCATCCATCGTCCTTTTATTTTTCATCATTGGTCCCTGGGGTTAGGTTAGGGTTTTGCACCGTTAGTCCTTTTGGACTAACAGCGTTAGTCTATTAGGGATTAACGGTGTAAGGATATATGGGTTTAGGGTTAACGCCCGTTAGGGGCTGTTAAAAGGGATTTGGGTTGGGCCACGGTTTATATATAAAAAAAAGGTATTGGGCTTTTATTGATAAAAATGAAAATGGGCTTTAAGGGTTTATGTAAATGGGTAGTGGGCTGACCCGGGCCCACTAGGTGGGTACGGGTGGGCTCACTTTTAGCAATTTAGGTTTTCGGGTTCGGTTTTCGATGCCCTTTCCAACGCCATATCCGGGGTTGACTTTGACTTCGTCTTTGACTTCATTAAATGCACAAATGTTGTCGAGTCGATCCAGAAATATCCGTTTTAGCTCCGTTTTTAATTCTTTTGTACCTTTGGCCTTGGTTTTTCGCGCTCTTTCCAATTCCGCTCTCGGTTTTGTCTGGTTTGGCTTTGATTTTGTCCTTTAGTGAATATCCAGTACCTGCACAGTACAAACACAAAAACAAGCATATTTATGACATTTTATGTGCGTTTTTTGTCGTTTAGGGTCATTTTATTAAGTAAAAAGTATGTGTAATTACACACATACCACGTATGTTGTTTACGAGCGGTCCAAGATATAAGGTTTGAACCAAGATGTATAGCAAATCCACCCGTGGACCGTCGATCATCTGAATCTCCAGCCCAGTCAGCATTTGAGAAAGCTTCAAGAGAAGTATCGGGATTACCTTTTCATAGCACGTCAGTAAAAGCTTAAAGGGTAGAAACAAAAGAACGACGTATGAGCATACCATGTTCAACCGTACCATGAAGATAACGTAAAATCCGTTTACCTGCGGACCAATGATTCTCGGTCGGAGCATGCATATATTGACATGCCTTGTTAACAGCAAAAGCTATGTCAGGTCGAGATAGGGTAACATATTGTAAAGAACCCACTACTTGTCAATATTTTATTGGATTAGCGAAAGCGGTACTGTCATCTAAACTGAGTGAGCTCGAGGTAACCATGGGAGAAGACACAGGATTGCAGTTAGAAAGACCAACACTTTGTAATAGCTCTAAAATATACTTTTGAGATGGGAGGATGCCGGACACATGCGAAACAATTTCAATACCCAAGAAGTAGTTAATTGGCCCGAGATCTTTTAATGCAAAAGCAGATCCAAGTTGACAAATTATATTGTCGATAGTGCCCTTATTATTACATATAACAATGATGTCATCCACATATACCAGAATGTACAAAAGTATGTCTCCACATGAATAAATAAACAAAGATGGATCCGTTTTGGAGCCTTGAAACCGAGATCGAAGAGAGCCTTGGAGATGTGCTCAAACCAAGCGCGTGAGGCCTGCTTTAAGTCGTAAAGAGACTTATGAAGCAAACATACATGATTTGGTCATTGTGGATCAATAAATCCCGGATGTTGTTTCATATAAACCTGCTCCTTAAGATTTCCATGAAGAAATGCATTCTGAATATCTAACTAGCGTAGTGGCCAGTCGTTAGTAACCGTAAGTGATAAAACAGCTCGAATAGTTGTCGACTTGACAATTGGGCTAAATGTCTTATGAAAATCAATACATGGTTGTTGTCGAAAACCTTTGGCAACAAATCTTGCTTTGTAATGAGTGATAGCACCATTCTTGTCTCGTTTTAACCTGTATACCCACTTACCATCAACAACATTGGTATTAGAAGCACGAGGTACTAAAGACCACGTTTCATTTTTCATGAGAGCATCATACTTTTCTTTCATAGCTTGACGTCACTCCGGAGAGTTGTTGGCAACGGTAAACGAGGTTGGTTCAGTAATGGTAGGGGGGAGGACGGTAGCATGATTTGTTGAAGGATTGTAGGGAACCCGTTGTTTGGGATTTTGACGAAGATTTGCAGGACGTTACCGAGTGATGGGAGGTGGTGGTGGTGGTGGTGGTATTGGCATCGATGTAGTCGACACGGGAGATGGTTGACCATTAGAAGACTCGAGAGAAGTTTGAGAAGTTGACTCAAATGTGAAACTGATGATGGAGATGAAATCGGTGAGCGTGGTGAAGATGGACTTGGATGGTCAGTAGTAGGAATTACATAAGGTGATTTCGAGGAGTAATAAGGAGATGTTTTCAAAGGGGTAGGGAATTTGTTTTAGGGATATCGAAGGGAAATTGTGCTTCATTAAAACGAACATGTCGAGCAATATAAAGACGCTCGGTAGAGATATCAAGACAACGATATCCATGATGGGAGGGGCTGTAGCCAAGAAAGACACATGGAGTGGAACGGAAATCCATTTTGTGATGATTGTACGGACGAAGATGGGGAAAACATAGGTACCCAAAGACACGAAGAAAAGAGTAGTCGGGAGACCGTTTGAATATATGTTCAAAAGGTGACTTATTTGTCGATGTGCGGGAGGGACGATTGATTATGTAAACAGCAGTATCAAAATCATAATGCCAAAAACGTTAAGGAACACATGCTTGAGCAAGAAGAGTAAGACTGGCCTCCACAACGTGGCGATTGTGACGTTCAACAAAGCCGTTTTGCTCACTTGTATGAGGACAAGATCGCCGATGAATAATTCCTAGCGAAGAGAAAAACGAAGCTAAATTGCGAAACTCACCACCCCAATCGGTTTGAACATTCTTTAATTTTGTTATGAATTGACGTTCAACCATTTGCACAAATGATTTAAAAGTGGAATACACATCATATTTTTGGGCTAAATGATATATCCACATGTAACAAGAATGATGATCAACACACAACATAAAATATTTATGACCTTCAAAAGATAACAAAGGTGCGTGACCCCAAACATCACAATAAACCAAGTCTAAAATATTGTTACTTTAAAATCCAAATTCAAATAAAGGTAGTTTTAAAGATTTTCCCAGTGGACAAGAATTACAGAAATTTGTCAGACTTTTATTTGTAACGGGAAGAGAAAAATTAGAAAGCATAGAACGCAAAAGACGTTGATGAGGATGTCCGAGCCGTCTATGCCAAATGGTTGGGGAAGCTCGTATAGCCGAAAAAGATACTTTATTGATGGACTTTAGTTGAGAAAGAGTGATGGTGTAGAGACCGTGTTTACTGGGGCTAGTGAGAAGAGTGGTGTGTGTAGACTCGTCCTTTACAACAAAATAAGAAGTGTGAAATTCAAAAAAGTCATCACTATCATGACAAAATTTCTGAACAGAAAGAAGATTGTGGGAGATTTCTGGTACATGAAGAATGCTTTTGAGAGAAAACATTTTTTGTGGTGTGTAAATGATAAGTGTAAAATACACATATCTGTTTATACCAAAAATAACCTTAAATGACCCAAAACAAACTAAAAATGGCAAAAATATACTTGTTTTTGTGTTTTGTGTGTGCAGGTACGGATATATCAAAAATCATAAAAAAACCGTTAAAAACGGGCAAACACGGACACGGGAAACGGAAAAGCACAAAAGAAGCCAAGAATTCAAAGCCAAAGCCAAGAAAAATCAACCTTCAGTCAAATTGGTCAAACCTTGGTCAACAGAAGTCAACCAAAAAAAGACAAAACCCAAAAAAAGTTCTAAAACAGCCCCTCAAGTTTCAAAAGTTACAATAATGGTCCCTTAAGCCTAATGGGCCTTACTTTCCCTAAATTCCTTACCCGGATCCAAAGTCCTAAGCCAAAAGCCTTTTGTATAAGTCCAAGGACCCTTTTTGCCAAACTTGAAAGTCGAATAATACTACACTTTTACTAAATAAAAGAGAGGGACTTAGATTGCAATTACCTAAAGTTTAAATCCCATTCAACCCTTTTGACAGTTAAAAGTGGCGCCAAGGGTGTGATACTATTCACCCGTCTTCTCCAAAAGTTACCCATGGTCAAATCATAGGGCTTTTCCAAATTGAAGGTTAAAGTAGACTATTCAAGTGATCAAGAGCAAGATGGCAAGGGTAAATCAGTCACTCAAGCACTTAAGGGTCATTCTGATAAAAGGGAAGCACACGTGGCAGGAGTGAAAGCACAAAAGAATGTTGGATTTTACTCTACTATCACTCACGCAACAAACACAAACGTCACATCAACGGATTGCCAGCTTGGCAATCCGTGTGAGTTAGTAAAGTGATCTAACGACTTACTTTCATCATCTAATGATTAGATGATTGTACGGCCTTGATTTAAAGGAGCGTGGGTTGCAAGGTACAACCTAGAAGGTTCTGACAGAGGCTATAAATAGTCACTCACCTCACACACACAAAGGAGTCTTTTTTCTTCTTTACCTAGTTAGTAGCTTTTAGTTTTAGCTTAATTTTCATTTTTAGCTTATGTAATTCCCTTTCAGCTTTTGTAATTTCCTTTTAAGCATTGTAATCAAGTTTTCATTAATGAAATTCAGTTTAACTTTGTTTTAACTTCACTCATAAGCTCTCATTTTTCTTCAAATATTAAGTTACTATCTCATAAGCTACTCAAAAGCTCTTAAAAGTCTATAAGCTTATAATAGAGCTTAATTCAGTCTATAATTTACTTAAAGTTTAAAACCAGCTTAATTACCTTAGCTTATAGATTTTGGACTTATGGAAGGGGATTCAAACATGAAAGGAATCCCAAGTACTTTTACTAGCTTATCCATATGGATAAGCTAGAGCTAGTAGATAAGCTCTAAGAGCCTTTAAGCTTCTGTTAAGCCGAAGCATCCTGTAAGTTTCCTTTTATTTCATTTTGTCTTTAAATTCTAGTTTAATAGCTTAATAATTGCATAATTAGCTTAGATATGATTATTTGCTTATTAAAAGTGTTTATCTGTTTTCTAGCTGCTAATTTGAGTTTTATATTGTTACTTAGTGCTTATTTATCATCTGTTTTTAGCTTAATCGTTATAGATCATAGTAGTTTCATTTATGTCTTAAAATCATAAAAAAATCCAAAAATATAATTAGCATAAGTAGATCTTAGATTCTAGCCTTAAGTAATTATGGAATTTTGTTTGTTAAGCTTGTATTAATCTATTAGTTATATGGTATTGAGGTTTTGTTAATTAGATTTTCAATCACAAGCTTAATTCATATCTGTCAAGTAGTTAAAGGAGTGTTTGGATTTAGCTTGTTTGACCATAAAAAGTCAAAATGACTAGGAGGTTTTCTTAGGTAAGCTTGATCTTAATGGTAGAATAGTTTTTTTAAGAGCTTAGAAGGATTACTTTAAGTTTTTAAGCATTTTGAGGCTTATTCTTAAGTCTCAGCACCAGAGGACCTTTTTCCCCTAGTCTTTGTTTGTGAAAACTTGAACCAAGCCATTCAAGGCTTGGTTATTGCTTAGATTGTGTTTATTCACACTCCATAAAAGTGTTAAGTGCAGGTTAAACCAATTTGGTTGCCTGCAAGTGCTCTTTGACCCATTTGCATACCATATCAGCAGTAGTAACCATAATTACTACTGCTGATTTATTGGCTTCATTTAGGCTAGTATTTCTAGGATCTTAGGGCTTATTTTCTTCTAGCTTATAGTTTTCAAGTAGTTTAATATAGATTAAAACCAGTATTTCAATTTCTAGTTTATCTCTTAGGTTAAATTTAAATTTAAAAGTCATAAAAAGCCAAAAAGCCAAAAATAAGTAGTATAGTTAACTATTTCAGTAGGGCTTAATTTAATTGCTTATTTGATAAAGTGAATAGTAGAGTTTCATTAGGATTAATTAGTAAGTTTATCTTCAAAAGCTTAGCTTCTGAATTGGCTTATTGAGCTTTTGAGCTTAAGCTTATTTTGAGCTCTTTATGCTTGTTCTTAAGTTTAGGCCTTTGATCATCAATTTTAGTTTACATTAAGTGTTTTTAGTTAAGTAAGCTTGTTAGGATTAGCTTATATACATAATAAGCAATCCAGAACTTCTTTCATTTTTTAATTTTAGCTTAAATTGAATAGTGTGCATAGCTTTAAGTGAAATCAAGCAAAAGCAAACTTAAACCCCCTCTTTCTGTAACAGCTTTTTCATAAGCTGTTTTAGAGCTTATTAGTGAGTTTTAGTTTATGTTGTTTTTACAAAAAGTGCTCAAAAATAGGTTTTCTTTAAGTTTCAATATTAATTTTTTTGTAAAAATAAAAAAATTAAAAATTGGCAAAAGGGGTGTCTCCCAACCTCGAACCTACGACCTCACTCTTGCATACCATACGTGTTAACCATTGTGCTTCAATAGCTCATCCGTGAGCTATTGAACACAATATTGTTATAACCCTTCTTTAGACTTAAGCCCAAAATATAAGTCGTAGCATTTATCCAGCTTATTAGATAAGCTGGATAAGTTTTCTTATTTTTCACTTAAACTTTGTTGCATTTTAGACTTTTCCTGAATTTTCACATTTTTCAATTTAGTAGATTAATTTTAATCATTTTTCGAAAGTTCAAATTTTAGAAAATTCATAAAAAGTAGAAAAAGTTTCAGAAAATTACGAAAAAATAGTTTTTAGTTTTATAAAAAGTACTTTTAGTTTTACATTAAGAAAAATCATTTTTACCCCTTTTAGATTTTAATTTTCATTTTTGAGCTTTTAATTTTAATTTTAAAAATACGATTTTAATTTTAAAAATAGTTAAAAATAGTTTTCTGAGTTTTTATGTTATTTTAGACTTTTCTAAGTTTAAAAATCATTTTTCTTAATTTTTAGGACTTAATTTGCTATTTTCTAGGATTTAATTAGATTAAATTAGTTTTTAATTCATAATAAATTCAAAAATAATCAAAAAAATATTTTTCTTTTTCTTAAAATTTTCTTTTGTCCTATTTTAGGTTTAGAAATTTAGTTTGCATTTTTAGGAGTTAATTTTAGTGTATTTGCTTAATTGTCGCGTTTTATTTGTTTCCCGTTAATTGTTTAAGTGTTTAATTGCTTTTAATTGTTCATTTTAATTGTTGCTTTTATTTAGTAGTTATAGATTCTCAAAAATATCTTTTCTACTATTCAAATCATAGTCCAAACTAAAGCAAGGTTTCAATTTCACAAGTCGTTGGGGAAACGACCCGGGTGATCATTCTTCCCGGTTAAATATACGTATTATATACTATATATATCTTTTAGAGTGAGCTTTTCTTAAGGGAGACTTTAGGAAAGTTCTTAATTGCTCTTTTGGAATATTATTATATATTTTATTGTGTATTAAAACTTCAACATCAGTAAACTTTAGATGAACCAATATAAAGAATAGGGAGACCCTTGCTGTTGCCAACATGAAGTGTGTCGTCACCATAATATGCCTCTGAATTGTCCATCACTTCCAAATCAGGTGTCACATGACTATTTGCTCCAGTGTTTGAATGCCAATTTGCAGAGGCATTAGAGGATTGAGCACGAGTATTTGCAAAGTTAGCGGATGGTCGAGTGTGAATAGTAGAAGGGTCACGATTAGGGCATTGTGATGGAATGTGACCAATACCACATATATTGATGTCCAATCAAATTGATGACCATTACCACGACCTCAGTTGTTGTTGTTACCACGAGAGTTGTTGCGATTGCCACGGTTATTGTTATTGTTATTCTTGTTGTTGTTTGATAGGGCGAACACCATAAAAGGCTAGTGGACCAGATGGTAAAATGGGTGACACTTGGAATCCAAGAGCACTCAGTTGAGCAGTCCAATTCTAAAAGTTGAGTTTGACGAGCTTCTAGCATGCTTGGTGAGCCCACTGCGTAGTTTGCAACAAAAGATGAAGTGATAGACGGAGCAGGTGCACGAGTTTTTCCAAGCATATAATCATGATCACTAAGGAGTGCATGAAGCTCGCTAAATGCAGTTGGACTTTGACAGGCAGTGATTGTAGTTTTAAGACCGTTATATTGTTCACGAAGACCTGAGACAGTAAGCATAACGAGATCTTTATCCTTTACAGGTTCACCGATGGCGGCGAGTGCATCGGCATATTCTTCAGCACGATTTAGATAAGCATCGGGAGTTTCATCACCGTGCATCTCTATTCTCAGAAGTTGTGTTTTGAGAGTGTATTCCCTAGATGTGGAATGAGGTGCATACGCCATTTCAAGGGACAACCAAAGATCACGAGAAGTTTTACCTTGAACATGGCGAAAAGAAGCTTATGAGATTATAGAGATGATTAACATACGAACGTAGGCATCATTGGAGACCCAAATTGGATAATTGGAGTTTTCCTTTGGAACAGTGGCACCATCGGTAACAGATAAGGTTTTTGATGGACACGGTATTGAACCATCCACATAACCCATCAAATTGTTTGTGATGAGGAATGGTTCAATCATAGTTTTCCAATAACCATAATTTGTGGGTGAAAGGATAAAAGCGAACTTGTGAGCCGTTTATCGAATGTGGTGAAAGCTGAAATCATAGCCATAGTAATATTCCTCCTTTTTTTGGGTTTCTGACGACGACGGCGGCAACGGCGAGGCGATGAGGAGTGGATCTGTGGATCTGACCGCTGATTGGATCTGATGGTAGGACTAAGGCAGCTGATTGGATCTGATCTTGGTGGGGTTGTTGTGGCGGCTGAAAAGTGACCGGAATTGTGCCAAAAAAAGGGTTGTTTAGGGTTTTGGCTCTAATACCATATAAAACCTCAAAGGATATATATTATTGTAATTGTAATTGTGATTTGTACATTGGATTGTATATGTATTTATACTAATACTATAGCTTACAGACTAAGCAACCTATCATAACCTAATGGATACGACCCATCTATACAATTGGGTCGGCTCATCTAGTTTGTTCTAACAATATGCAATGTTCAAATGTATAACTTTAATACGAGTATATAGTTATTACACATATAAAAAAAGTGTAATAAATTACATTATGATTGTACTTAGTTAATGTTTAATGAAGTTAATACTTACATTTACAATAGTTATTACACATATAAAAAAAGAAATGTTGTTAAAGTTACATTACAACAAATTATGTTAGCATGTAATTATATATAACAGATAAGTTTAACATTTTAAAGTTATTATATGACAGCTAATAAACAACTAAAATAGCTAATATACCAAAAAGGGTAATACATGTATTCCGTAAACAGTAGCTTTTCTATAGAAAATTGGTCAATGGTCATTGGACTAATAATATGAGCTTCAAATTTTGACTCAGATTTTTATGTTGTACCTTTTATACTAAAGAGCAGGATCGTAATCCTGAGGCGGCATTTATAACAGCTCGCCCAGACCCGACCCTTTTAGTACTTTATTATTGTTCCGACCCGGTGTTTCACACACACCCGGGAGAGTTGAACACGTATCATTCTTCTCTTTAACGTGTCTTCCCTAAAACAAAATACCAAAAAACACACACATAATCCCTCCCCTTAAAACGCTCACCCAAAAATTTACCCACAACTTCCAGATCTGTCTTATTCATCTTTACGATAGCCACAAAATAAGTTGGGGACAAAATTTGTTGCTGTGATTCATTATCATTGTTTACTTTGAAGATTCAAGGAATCCATATTCTATTTTGTAAGTTTATAAACCCTAATCTTGATATCATCATTTTTTGATACACAGTGTGTTAGGGTTTTTTCACAGTATCTGAAAAAAAAGGTTTTGAGTATGAACAAAGCCGAGGCTTTTTTGGTGATTGGTTTTTTTAGAGTGTCTTGTGACTGTTAATTAAGAGCTAAAGATTTAGGTGTTGTTGTTTAAGAATGATTAATAAAAAAATCTAATTCTGAAATTATGTAATTTTATTAATCATAATGGAATTCTTGATTTTATGTATTCTTATATATTCTCAAGGTTTTTTTGTTTTATTTTGAATTTGTAAACTAAGGGAAATAGATGCAAATGGTGGGATAATTGTGAATTCATTATGGGTTTTGTTTTGTATCAGGAAAGATGAAAATGGATGAGTAGAAATATGTTAATGATGGAACAGATGTAAATTAGGGGTTGTGAGTCTACAGGCAAGCTCACATTCATTGTTGTACATGATTTGTGCCCCTTTTTCGATGCCGTTTCGATATTAGAAAAATATTGATACACTTGAGGTTATCTATATCTTGGCGGGGCATTTACTATATTTGCAGCCATGGTGGTTTAACCCTCCTGTCGCTTCCAACATTGGAGGTATACAAACATAGTACTGCTCCTCACATTTTGTGCAGTAACTTCATATATTATTTGTTTCATCTAAGAGCAGCAGGTTAACAATTTTTTTCTACATCTGAGGTTATCCGCACCATTTTGGGTTTTTTGTTTTCCTGTTTTTCATAAAGGCGCTCTGGCGAGGTGCCATGAGGGAAAAATAGGCCATGGCACTCTTTTCAATGGCAAGGACAGCTTTTGTCGTTTTTTGACTAAAGACATTCAATTCGACATTACTCAGACAATTCCGAAATCTCAACGTAAACTTGCACGACTGAGCGGCGCTGCGTTTTGCCTAGCTGGGTGATAGGACGTAAAGGAAAGGGCCGTCAAGTATACTTCTTTTTTATCCTACCCGAACAGATGCATTAAAATAACAAATAAGCATAAGCAGTAAGCAACGAGGATCATAGAGAGAAGGTGATTCACGGTGAAGTATTAATGGGGGACCAACTCCGGGTACTGGTAATAGACTTTCTTACAGGTTTCATATCCGAAGCTCGAGTAAAAGTGGGAGGAATTGCTTTCGAAGTTCTTCTAGTTCGACGAGAAGCTAGGATATTTGGTTATATCCATTTTATCTTACTGACTACTTTTATATTAGACATTCAAAGATGGTCACACACTATTCTTTTAGCTTTTCAATCACTGCACACTAATAGATAACTAACACTTTCAAAGTGTGGGTGAATTCCCGTATTAAAGTAGTTGGCAGCGCTTGGGTCTCCTTCTTCTTGTGTTCGTCTTAACTATTTCTTATTGAAAGGACATAGAGTTATTATGACCATCTGGTCTCACGGCCCTTAGGTCTGAGCCCATTCAGTCCATCCACCAGCCCTCTTCCCGAGCTCTAGCTCTTTCATTCCTCTCCTTAACAGTCGAGCTCTTACTATTATCATAGAGCTCACCTTTTTTGGCTCCTTCCCGGCCCGGAAGTTCGCTTCTGACGACTAGCTTCTACCGTTAGCCCTTGGACTTGGAAGCAAGCTAAAGCTAACCTGAATCAGAATCAATTCAATTAAATTAAAAAAAAAAAAACGCTATACCGAAAATAAGAAAGGAATGACAAGTTGGTTTGAGGACCCGACTGTCAAAGCGGAAAGGGGGTCCGATTCCTGGACGGAGCCCGTATGGACGCGAGCGACTCAACATCAGCACAGAATAATTACGGTTCCTTGAGAAGGGTGTGATACCAACCAAAGCCTATCAGGCCCGAAGAGCGGTCCACGGAGTTGCATCCTACTCCACATGGTCCATGTACACCATCGCTTTCTCTTATCCAGGAGTTGGCCGCCTATCCAAGATCGTCCTCCATTTCAAATAAGATCCCGGGCTCGATCCGGTTTAACATATTCTTGTTTTTCACGACTCACTCTGGCTCAGCCGCGATCTAGGTTTCTGATCGCTCGTACCGAAACGCAGTACGATCGTGTCCCGGATCGCCAATCTTGGCGTTCTGGCGTTCCGGTCAACGATGGTCAACACTTGTGTACCTTGAAAGTGTTCTGAATTTTTCGGTGGACATTTAAAAGAGAGAAAAGGAGTTGTTTGATCTTCTGTGACAACTTATAAGAAAAGAAGTGTAACGGCTGAAAGAAAGAGTTGCCCTAATAACTACATAAATAGCCTCTGATTTGTTTTTATTCTTTATTTTGGCCCAAATTACATAAATGGGCTTTAACCAAATATTATCTTTCATGCTAATTAATAGTGGGCTTTACTCATCAAATATTTAATAAAATGCATACATGATATAAATTTTATAACATCTATATATAAAGTATATAATTAAAAATATTAAATATAATAATAAATTAATAAAAGTTTGTAAAAATGTATATATACTTGTTAAAACTCATATTAGTATAAGTATAATATGAAACATTGTACCAAATTATATGATACATCGAACCAAAGCGTAACGGAACGTACCGAAATGAGCCTACCCCCGCTCGTACCGAATTTTAAGGACCCCGCGAACCGCGTTCCCGTTTCGCGATTTCGTACCGGAGCGTACCACGTTCCATGTGACTATGTGTCTGTTTACATAATGTGACATGTCTCTAATAAAAAAGGTTTAAAAAAATGTTGTTTCTTTTTTATGCTTAATGAAAATACCCTCTAGTAGTAAATGGCCATTTTAACCTTTATATAAAACACCTTAAAAAAACTCAGATCAAATTACACTAGACACCAACCCATCACTTAAAGGTACCCAAAAATTGTTGACAAAATCATTATCGGTTTATTCATCTATTTATTCATTTGGTTCTGTTCTTGTGGAGGGGATCAAATGAGAAAATTAAGATCTATTCATTAATAACATGAGGTTCAACTAGAATATACCAAAACCCACTACAAATCCATCACAATCATTAAGAAAATAACAAAATAATCACATACGATTCTTGCTGGATTTTTTTTGAACGACTTGTTGAAATTCAACAAAAAAAATCATAAGTTTCTAATTTCATGAAAAGGCCCCGATCTAATTCATGAGGAGAATACTAAAAACTTGATTCGAAAAGCTTGCTAGTGGGTGTAGGAAGAAGAAAGACGTGAAGAGGTAATGATGTAGAAAGTTGATGGATGTAGTGACGAGGAAATGCTTTTGTGATATTGATTGGAGGTGTTCTTTCAAAAAAAAATTTGATTGGAGATGATTGGATAAACCATCGAAAGAGAAGATGTGGGGAAAGAAAAGAAGATGCGGGGACTGAGGATATATTGGTCAATTATTGATTATGTTTGCAAGATGTGTTGTCCTAGATAGAAAAGGGTATACTTTTTTATCCCCTCCACAACTAGGAATCCTTTCTATAATAAGTTAAAAACAAACATCAAAATTTCCTAGTTGGATTAAGAATCTTTTCTAAAAAGCTCATTAAGCAAAAAAGAAACTGCCCCTTATTTTGTTTATTAAAAGTTGTTGAAAGGATCAAATTTTGTGAAACATTGTGAAAGGAGAATGAGGATGTAATGTCACAATATTAAGTTTAAGCACACATTCAAAGTCGATAGAGCGTTTTAGTGTCAACAAGAAATATGATTATTTTGTTTATAAAATGCGGATAATCAAGATATGGTTTTCGAAATACGATTTAAAAGAGTGACTGTTTTCATAAAGTAAATGTAAGCAGTATGAGACAAGAACAGAAAAATACAGGATAAAACAGAAAAATACACCAAGTCAAGTGTCGTCACACTTTTATATAGTTACATGTTAAGAGCACTGGGAGTCGTGGTGCCACAGGCTCGTGCCATAGAGAAAAAGTGGAGGAAAATGGAGTTTGGCACCAGATTTGGTATGGCACCAGAATTCAGTGGAGTGGTGAGCCATACCAGAATGCCTTGGCACGAAACCATGGAGTGTTGAGCCATAGCCAAAACTCGTGCCATAGGGTTAATTTTTCACAAAAACATTAAAAAAAAAAACAACATGCGCGGCTTGTTAGCTAAGCCGAGAGGCCTTGGCACGAACCATGGAGTAGTGAGCCATAGCCAAAACTGGCGCCATAGCTTGGCACCAAGCCAACAGCCCACCACTCCCTTAGTATAAACGTGATGTTGAATGTATTCACTTTATAACTAATTTTTTGATAATGGGTGACTTTTTGTAGTTGGTTCACACATAAAGGGAATGCGTCGAAAACAGTCCTCGGGCGTTAGCAATAGGTATGTTTTCGGTTGGTGGATCGGGTAAACCCAATGCTGAATTTGAGCAGAGTTGGGCTGCGAAACAATGAAGCTTAGGGTGTTCATCACTATCAAGTACGCCCATTGTTTATGTATGTTTTAAATACAACGGGACAACTACATACGTATCTTGCATAATCTTTTACATGTCATTTTAAACAGAGGCTGCAGAATCCATGAAAGATATGTCGTACGCAAAAAGCACCCAAGGCGACAAAAGGTGCTGAAAATGCAAAGCGCGAGACGTATTCTAAAATTACTTATGCATATAATAAGTTATAAGTACCTATGATGCATTGTGTGATAGAATATGTTTGTTAGATAAGATTAAATGAAACTCATTTTAGCCATAACAACTACGTTAGCTGCTCCGTGCCGTGAGATGAGGTACACCACCACTATGTTTGTTAGATTCATTTATTAGCAGTTTAGAGGATCTAAAAGCACACTTCATTTAAAGGTAGGCGATCTTTGATGGTTTGAAACCAAATTCTAAATATACGAATGATTGTCGTTCCAGGGTGTTTGGATCAGGCTACTGTAGAAATAAGAATAGGGTGTGTTTGGATTAGCTGCTATAGATTTATGAATGAGGTACATTAGGTTCAGACTATTACAGAAGTGCGGGATTAGGTAACTGCATAAATAATGTATACGCGGATTAGGCTACTATTTTGACCCATATTATAATTCACCCATTTTAACCCGTTACACCGTATGCAAATTTTTGTGGTTATGGACACAAATGACTAATTTGCTTTAAATATAATTTGGGGTTTATGTACATATTTTCCCATGTAATGTCTGTTACAATATGTCGACCAAAAGATGTGTGCTTTTGGGTTAAAAGAATGAAATGGGTGTCGCATTTTTTCTAACGATATTTCGGTTACATGGCCACATTTAGGAGTTCCTTGAAAATTTTATGGCGTTTTTTTGCTTCGTAACTGTTCTTAGAGCTATTTATGTCGTGTAGTATTGGATTGTAAGTTGCCTGATATTAATAAAATACATGGTCAATCTGTTTGCAGAGTCTCAATAGCAACCGAGGTGGCATTGGAGAATAGCCGATAGACCAACAACGAAGAAGAAGAAAAGCGCAGAAAATAGGTGGCAGTGGCTGCTGGCACATTTTTCTACAAAGTTCAAGCGTTAAGGGGGTGTTTGCTGTCGCTGCCTGCAACATTCTTCTGAAAGGTGACTGTAATTTGATATATTGTTGGTTTCTTATGGTTGAATGCCGTATTGTAACTAGAAGACACAACAAAATAAAGTTTCATTACTAATTTCATTATTACAACATTTTTTGTTTAATTGTTGATCCCGGAAATGATCACCAAGACATGAGAGTGGATTAGTCAATATAAAGGCAAGGGTCAAAGACAATGTATTTGAATAGCATTTGCTGCTTTAGAGCTTAGAAGTATATCATATGGTTGTCCGTAACCGAAAAATCAGCCGAGGTAGGTAAATGCACGCCTATCTTAATTACTTAATGATTTTCATGGCGTAGCAAAGGGGATCAGAAACTTCCGTGATTCAAATTTATTCGAAATTCGTAAACTTTGTGGCCTCTTGGTATTCCTGGGAAAAGGCCTGTCATTTCTAGAGAATGACAGGGGAAACCATTGAAATTTAGGAGATTCTTATTTTAATGTATTCGAACTACAGAGAGAAACAAATGAGTTTCTTTACTGACATTAAAAGTTAAGTAGTTTTCCCAAGTTCATATCTAAAATCCTCCTGTTTTGTGCATCAAACTTTTAGGGATAATATCTGAATTTACATTGTTAATGGAATGTTTCATTTAATGGCTCATTTTGCTCAGACATAACATTTTATATTTTGGCTACTTATATGTTCAGGCAAAACTTTCTTTAAATTGTTGTATAAAGAAAAGAGCCAACAGTTTCATATATATTTGGATGAAAATTATCAGTTGTAATAGCATAAAGTATGATTCCATAAACATTGTTGTAGTTGAAAGTTTAACTTGATGTCCGGGTTGCATTTAATGATAACCCGCTCGCCCGACCCGCTTACACGGTTCTCCACCCTTTGTATCAAACGGCCTACTCAGGCGACCCATTCCACCGTTAATAACAACGACGCCTACCAATCGTCCCGCAGCGAAGCGCGGGCCGACCAACTTGCTTAATATTAAAGGGCAAGATCATTGCCCCAATGCACATTAAATGCACCCTTAAATGCATCCCATTAAAACACGGGTTGACCCCGCGCTCCGTAGCGGAGCACGGGTTTACAAACCTCGTTTAATAATTTATCAAATTTGATTGTCTTTAAATCTTTAATAGTTGGCCATTTAAGCTATCTCTTATATAATAAGATTTTCAAAAAATGGAAAAAGTATATTAGGAAAATCAATTGTATCAATAGGGGATATGCTTACGTGACAAATTGAATCATTTATTTAGTTAATAAAAAATTAAAATCGAAATAATTTGTTTAATATGTCCACAAAAAGTTTACAAAAAAACTTTCACATAATGATGTGTCAAGATTATTAGTCCAATCAAAACAATTATTAAAAAGCAAAAATCTATTTGACTGGACTAATTATCTTTCATATCATTGTGTGGAAAATTTTTAATGAACTTTTTGTGGATCTAGAATTCCTCAAAAATACATGTATCAATTTCATAGAAAAAAGCTAAAAAATAATAATTAATAAAACTCCATTTGTAAAAGTTTAAATAAATTATGAGTAACATATTTATAAATAAAAGTTTATAGATCAAATTGACACTTCCTATACTTTAACTTTCTTATGTAGAAAAACAACATATATGTTGTTGTTATTAATAAATATTGTTATCATTATATATGATAAATATACATACACGGAATTATAAATATTAAAATGAAAGCATGAGACTGTGAGTTATTGTGCTAAGTAAATGAATACATGAGATTGTAGATCTACGAACAACTCATGTTATTCTCTTATAAATTAAATAAAGCAATATGAGGAAAAAAGTATCTTCTTTTTTACTATTCATATTCAATAATGACTCATATTATATCTCTTTACAAGTTTAACCCGCACGTACACAAGTTATAAAATTAGACACAACAAAAAACAAATAGTTTAATAAAAGAGGTATACTATAACCACATAATTTGTACAAAACAAAATTTACAAAATGAGTTGTCATGTTTATAAGTGGTATTCTATCTCTTTCCGTTCAAATAATCTCATACTTTGAAGCCAATAGCGCACATGCCACCTCATTTTGTGGATTTGTTTTGTACAAATTATGTAGTTCTAGCATACCTCTTAAAAAATGCATTTATTAGAGGCTTACAGCTTTGATTTTTGTAAAAGTAAAAAAAAGTCCGTTTTATCTTTTGACAATTATTTAATATTTTCATATAATTTTATAAATAACAATTTTTAGTAAAAGTAATATAGTTAACTTAAACATTTTCTGCTATTATATATAGTAGCTGACCATTAATTTGAGAAAAAAAAATGTGGACAATAAAATTAAGACGGATTGTGAGATAAAAGTAAATACACGAGATTGTACAAAGTTTAATGAAGTTAATACTCGTGCCAAAGCTCCGTGCATGCATGCGTATATAACAGTGTATAATTTAATTTCCTAAACAACTTTGTAGAAAAGTAATTAATTTTTTTCTCACTCTTAGAATACTACTCCCTCCGTCTTATTTTTATTGTCCACGTTTCCTTTTTAGGATGTCCCATTTTAATTGTCCACTACTAAAAATAGATAGAGAAGTTTGATCAAGTTTATATTACCATTGTTTGAAATTAAAATTACAAAGTTTGAAGAATAATTTAATTAATTAGCTAAGGGTAAAACTGTCATTCTGCCAAAAATTAAGAAAGAGAAAGCAGTAATAAATGCACTTTTCTTAATCTGTGTGCTTTTTGTCGGGAGACAATAATTTTGGGACGGAAGGAGTAATTTATTATATCATAATACAATAAATATACAAGTCATAAAGGAGTTTTTTGGAGTTTGATTTTAAAGCTATGCAGCAACAATTAATTCCAAATTTTAATAAATACAAACTATCATTAATATCGAAATGTAATTAATACGAGCTTATCATCAATGCTAAATAATAAAACTCATGAAAAATAAAGAAAAACATCTGGGCTAGCTCAGATGGCCACCAAGGGTAACCTTGGGGAGGTTGTTACCACATGCGAGAAGTCTTGGGTTCAAGCCTCGCCGTGAGGGTTTTCCTTCAGGAGCGAAAAAAGGAGTGGGGTTTATCCCCTAAGGCAAAGGTTCGAGTCTTGCGTACTGCCCAATTGATGATCACAGTCGAGCTCGAAACCACAAACAACAAACTTGTCGTTCTAAAAAAAAAAAAAAAAAAGAAAAGCATGCAATTTGTGACTAACTTACAATACGAGTACTTTTTTTTTTGAATATTAAACCTTTTAAGGCACCACAAAATTATACATTTTTAAGATATTTTTGGGAAAAACAAAAAACAATAAGCAAGCTAAACAATTTTATAACTTTTATTGCATAAAGGAGAGAGCATCATTTAGACGATAAGCAGTTTTTATGAATTTATCTGCGTATTGTATGATTTTTATCTATATACTAAAAAAATAGTTAAATTAACAAACCTCGTTATAAAAATGTCTTTTTATATAAAATTGAATAATACTATATAAAATCATGTGAATCTGTATGAAATTTAGGTACTAAAATTATCTAGATCTATATTATTTATAGTTTTGTACCATGTTTCAATTGAACGTAAAACAAATAAGCTGATTACTTATAATATTTTACTATTTTAGATATAGGTTACTCACAAATTTGTAAAAATGGTTAAAAAATAAATTATTCATTACAAGAGTATCAAAAATAATACTATAACATTTTACATTGAACTTCACATTACTTTCTCTAAAAAAAGTCTTCTACAATATAGTTCATGATGATGCAACTTTGTACATATTTTAAGCGTGAATTAAAATTATATTGGGTTTTTTTATCTCCTCGCTAGAAGACATGGTTATTGTTAAATCGGTTAAAACATTTTCTATAGAAAAAACACATTTGAGTATTTTTAGCCATAGCTTATCATGTGATGAGGTACAAGTCTTGCAAAATAGATAATTTTTAACCATTCATCGCCCTTTTGAGTTATGAATGAATTGATGTGTTTATTAAAAAAAAAGAATTGTGTACCACCTTTAAACTTTATAGTATACTTAGGTGGTGTTTGAAAACGACTTAATTGACTTAATATGAAAAAAACTGAATTCATTAAGTCATACGAAAACTGTTTGTTTATGACTTAATAGAGACAAATGACTGAAATTATTAAGTAATAAAACTGAGGGTGTCTGCATTAAGTCGTCTCTTAATTAAACATGACTTAACAGAAAATTTTAACAAACAAGCCCTTATTCACCTAGATATAGAATATACGTGTGAAAATAAGGTGGCGTTTGATATCGACTTAATTGACTTAATATCAAAAAAACTGATTTTTTTAAGTCATATAAAAACTGTTTGTTTGTGACTTAACATAAATAAATGACTTAAAATATTAAATAATAAAACTGAGAGCGTCTACATTAAGTCATCTCTTAATTAAATATGACTTAATAAAAAAAATTAACAAACAAGCCCAAGTTCTTCATATATTCATCATAACATTTTTGGTCTATATATTAGAACTATAAAAATGATGGGCTATATTTTGGCCCAATATAAACACTAAAGTAAAATTAGCAGGTTTAATAATTTATGTAATAAATATTTCTATTTAAGTAAATAACTAACAATAAACAAATATATTTATAATTTTGGAAAACGGTAAAAAAATATACCTCATAGCGGACATCAATAGCTACAGAAAATCTTGGTTGTTGCACTTTGACCATAATTAAGTTTTTTCTTGACTTTATCTTTTTACCCAATAACAACAATAATAATAAATAATTTCATCCTAAAAATCATTTTTCTAAATACACGTTTTACTTATGAAATCAAAATCAATCAAAAAGTGATTAATGATTTTAAGAACTTAGCTTAGCGAATTCAAGATAAACACTACAAATCGTATTAACAAAAAAACATGAAAGTAAAACTCGAAATACAACTTTGTAATGTTTATCCCGCTTGAAATTGGTAAAGATCTTCAATAGATTTACAGTTTTACGTTGTAAAATTTGATGATTTACTTCCGGTAAATAAGTTTTAAAAGTTGCACAGTAGATCTATCGCAAAATCGATATCAATGATCAAAATTCATGTATGGAATACCGATTTATATCACCTTTCTTATCATTGAAAAGATAATCAATGCATCAAACTACATAAATTAAATAAATTTAACGCTTGTGACATGAAAGGGGACAATGAAGATTGATTATGTTAACATTGAAATAGATCGAGCTAGAATGAACGTGTTGCAGGGTTGTGGTTGCGGCTGCAGCAAAGTTTTATTCTCTCGAAACCCTACTCACGATGTGTGGTGAAAGTTAAAAAATACATCAAATATTTATAGAAAAGAAAAGATAATAATTCATAATTTGTTTTAGTTAATATCATTATAAGTTAATGTATGAATGTAATAAATTCAGTGACAACTGGCATACAGGTCAACGAAACAAGAGAAAAAAATTAGGTGCTTGTTGGTACATGTGTTCGAACCTTCTCTATGATTTCAGTTTCATGACTCCCTATTAGGAAAATCATCAGTAATATCACATAAACGTCTTCAATCAACTAAATTTTCTTGAACGTATTGTATATCCTTATAGCTCATATATACCACATATAGCTCATATATACTACATATAAAGAGAAAATATATTTACTTAAAACTTACAAGCTTAAAAATGAGTAATGTTGTTAGACTAAAGCATGTTAATGCAATCTATTAAATATTTAAATACTTAATTACAATTTAAAATAATAACTTTCTTCACTCTCACTTACTTCACACCCATATATACATAAAAAAATTGCACTCACAAATTGACATTACTATACACCATCGCTATGCACGGGTAATCGTCTAGTCATTACATCAGGTATAATACGATTGACGTATAAGCCTAATCCTATGTATAATCCATTCAATGTGCGACACGTGTTGCACTTTTTTTCCAGACCTCTCATCTACGTGTCGACTTAACTAATGAGTTTCCTCAAACTTATTATGTTTAAAATGAATAAACTTGTTGAAACAATATAGGTTTGGCTTTGTTAACGTCATGTAAAATGCCAATTTTATGAATTTTCATAGAGAATGTCAACTTATTTTGAATTAAATTAAAAGCTGGTAGAACAAGATGGTGTTGTGAACAGATTAGTGATATTCGTTAAAATATACTTATTTTTAGCATCAAATTCTTTTATTTATAGCATAATAAATAACAAAAAAAATGTATATTATAAGTGCATATATTGTTAGAATGTGTTATTTATCTTTGGCATGAGAGATAACATTTTAGCAAAAATAAGAGATTTTGAGCATTCATCAAAGATTATTGAAGCTTGAAAAAACCGAGTAAATGAGCCCAACCGAGCCCAAAGTTACGCCTAGCCGAGCCATTATAACTTTAGCTAAGGCCCACTTCCAAGTCCAATACTAGCCCACAATAGTTGTTGTCCTTCCAACCCCTCGGCAAGCAATAATGCCTAATTCTTGAATTAATTACATTATGAGTTATGGTTCTCGTAAGATGAAGTTAGGGATTTCAGGTAAAGAAGGTTTTGAGTCTGTTAGTACAAAGTTCGTGTCGGGTTTAGCAAGGTGGTCCTTTGTCGGGTCGGGCCTCCAAATGACTTGAATGCTCGATCTTGTACTAGAGCAAGAGAAGTGAGATGATTTTTTGCACAATTAAAAGTAAACCGTTAGCCTTACCGTGGGGACGGACCCCACGATTAGACTCCGGCGTGAGAGTAAGTATTCATATTGTCAGAGTATATGTCAGAGAGAATAAGAATAACTGTGTACCTTTTGGGATGTATTGTGATCCCTATTTATAGGTGTCTAGTAACTATGGTGTTCCTGGAATTTGTTGGTTACTTTAGTATTTACCGGAGTGGGTTCCCATAGTCCGGGCCAAGGATCCGTAACAATCGTGTTGAACGGACGTTGTATTCTGCGGACGGATCATCCTATAGGTGGATCCGTGGACGGATTGTCTATAACTGGATCCGCGGAAGGATCACAAGATTTGGGGCCGAGGCCCACGCGAGATTGGGTTTTACTATGGCTCGTTATTGTCAAGTTTAGCCCAAAAGGCCGAGTGATAATGTAGCTCAAGCCTAGAGGCTTGGTACACCTAGTATACGTCATCAAGTCCCCCCAGTCTAGAATGATATTGCCCGCAGGTTATGTCCTGCGTGCGGTGATCAATGCTAGACTTTTCGTCTACTTTATTTCCTCTTTGAGTTATCTATTTTTATGCCGTACCGCTTCTGAGTTGGTGACGCTTCAATGACGTGGAGCGTTACATCCTTTTACCTTCTGACTGGGTGACAGCTTTTTCACCAGTTTTCCCGTGCGTTTTTCTATCGTTGATTAGGCAAGTGGTACACACGTGGCGTCATACAAGTATTGGTAGGAGTAACTATACCCAAAGTATAAATACCCCTCTCATTTTTACTGTTTTTCTCTTCTCAAAATCCTTTCATCGCCATTGTTAATTTCTTAGAGCTATTTAAACTGCCATTTCCGTCGTGCGTTATATTCCTCGTCCCAGTTTTTCGAGATTCAGGTTAGCCATTTATCTTATACCCTTTCTTCTCAAAATGGCTAATAAACATTCCATTATGACCATGAATGGTAGAGCTTTTACAATAGTTATTATATTCCTGATGAAGTTCATCCTACCGCCCCGGGGCGGGACAAGACCATCACCCAATTTCCTGAGGGCAAAGTGGGTGTTTATACTAGGTTATTTGATTATTGTGGCTATAGGATTCCTCTTACCAAATTTTTTGTAGCCGTTCTCAAATATTTCCGTATACATATTTCTCAATTATCTCCCTTCGGTGCTGCTCGTATATCTCATTTCGAGGTTTTGACGCGCGTACTTGATCTTGGCCTGTCGGTAGCTGTTTTTTCGGCGTTTATTACGCGTATAAGTATAGTGCCGGAATTGTTTTCGTTTGCGACAACTTCCCTATCGGCTCCTTCTTGTCTCTCGAAGCCTCTGGATTCTATTAAGAACTGGGCGGACCATTTTTTCTGGGTTGATTCTAGAGTGTTTCCTATCTCCGCCCCTTTGTATACGGGGGGCGTGTTGGAGAAAGATCCGGCTCCCCATCTCACTGCTCGTCAAGAGCAGGCTGTTCAGGTCCTTTCCTCTAATAAAGCTCCTTTCCGGCGGTATCCGGAATGTTTTTTAGCTCTTGTGGGTTTGAGCCCATACTATCCATTTGGTGAAAACACTTATCCGGCCTTTGAGAGACCTGATAGAACGGGTGGGTTAAACTTTGTTTTGGTGGAACAAGTTTTGTTTTTTTTATATGGGGTTTAATTTTTTGGTGTTTATTTTGCAGACATGGGTTTGCCTTGCACATATACAGGACTGCTGACCCAGAAGGTGCAATCGGTGGAGTCCGAAAGGGGGAAAGGAGCAGGTGACGTTGCTTGAAAGTATAAAACATTGCTTTTCGTAGTCTCTAGGATGGCTCTGCTGCGGTCTACCAAGCAGAGTGTAGTGGTTTTCTGCGTAGTCCAGAAGTTTCTTCTGCTCCATCTGCAGGAGACAATGTTGTTGCGGAAGAGGATGTTATCCTGGTGGGTACTTACGTTGATCTAGTAGACTCGGAAGATAATCTGACTGTGGTTGAGAAAGGAGATTCCGCACATAAGCACCGAGAAGGCCAAGAGGAAAAAGTTGTCAAAGCAGAGCGACCCCCTTCCTGCTAAAAGATTGAGGATAGATCATCCTAGCCTTGCTTCCGGGACCGGTGGGAAGACACTTGCTAACTGAGACCCCGGACCATTCGGAAGCTCCCATTAAATTGGGGTCCTCCCCAGCGGACGTCCACACTCAGGTTACCGTGCGGAGGTACGTTCGTGTTTAACATTTTACTTTTATTTTGTCTGTACTTGTACTTTCCTTTAACATTATCCTTTTTCTCCAGTTCCCGCGTTGCGGATGCCCCTGTGTATACTGCTGCTGACACTGTGACTTCCAGCAGGGGCAAGACGCTTGTTGTATCCACGTCGGACGTGGGCGGGTCTTCCCAGCCGGAGACGTCGGAGGAGTCGGCTGACTCGTTCTATGAGACGGCCGTCCTGAATTCTGAAGATGCCAAGCGTTGGTATATTCCTCGCTGGAACATAACCAACGATTCACTGCTGGATGACGGCTTTTCTTGTCGTACGTTGGTTGATCGTGTCGCTCCCCCCGGCTTTTTCTCCGCACTCCGAAATATGGATTATGACCAATTGTTCGAGGAGTTCAATGTGGGGGCGGCGCGACAGATTTGTCTTGGGTCGGAGGTGAGGTCTCGTACTGAGCATGAGCTGGAACTTAAAGAGAAGCTTCGGGCTAAGTATGATGCTCGGGGTGTGCTTCTTAGGGAAAAGGATGCTGAGATTGCTAGGTTGAAGTCTTTGGTGAAAGAGAAGGAGACGGAGTCCGCGGAGGTTCTTCGTCTCCGTGATCAGGTTTCTGTTTTGGCTGCGGATAAATCCCTTTTGAGCGCAGAGGTGTCAGCTCTTAAGAGTGCTGTTTCACAGAAGGATACTGACATCTCCCTTCTTGATTCTCGTGCTTCATACCTCAAGTCCGCCCTTGATGATTCCCAAGCTGCTTGTGGTGAAGCCAGGAACTTGATTTCCTCCTTGTCCTCCGAGAGAGATGGACTTGCCTCTGAGGTATGACTTTTACTCGTTCTTGTTACGGGGGTTTTTTTTTACTTAACTTCTTATCCTTGCAGGTTTCTACTCTTCATTCTGCTTTTCGTGATTTTAAAGAGAAGATGGAAGCTCAGCAGGAAGCACAGGCTCAGGAGTTGTACAATCGTGTGGCCGAACTTGAGGCACACGTGATGGATGTGTCCGGTCGCCTGGAGGGGGAATTTTACCCAGCCTACCTGACTGCTCTAGCTGGACGAAGATGGTTGTTGACACATGGGATGGAACTTGCTATGGTTAAATGTTTGAAGTCCCCCGAGTATCAAGGGATTTTGGGTCATGCTTTAGGCCAGGGCCAGGGAATAAAGGTAGCAGAGAGGGTTTGGCAGCCGTACAAGAGCAATGGATTCGCTGAACCCCCACTTTTTCGCAGTCGTGACGTACAATCCTGAGACTGCTGAGAGCAATTATCTTGATGCGGTAAGAGCTCTTGAGGAAGCGGACTTCCCCTTGGTTCATTTGTTGAAGTCCAAGAAAGATTCTAGGATGGATGAGATCTTAGATTGTTTTTTATTGGACGGACCTTTGGCGAATCTTCCTGAAGCTGCTCATCTTCAACCGTGCCTTGAGCAGCTCTCCGTCCCTATCTATCATGCTGATGTAAATGCTGTTGTTGGGGAGACCTCTTTATCCTTTGCTCTTCTTAATGTTTACACCCGTGCCAAAGGCGCGAAAAGGCATGCCTCAGCTCTTCGCCAGTTAATGGTATATATAGTTTCTCATCCTTTGTCCTCTCAGAATTTACTAGGTGGGGCTAGCACTTCTGCTGTTGCCCCCTGCGTTGAGGATTTAGACACGGATGAAGATTTGGGGAGCGTGGTTTGTATGCTCCAACTTGAAGATCCTCGTTTTGAAACTTTTTCATGACCGCATGTGGTTTGTTATAGCGGCTTGTTTGTGTTTTTAGATTTTTTTATGCCGTGGCCGTTGCGGTTTTTATTGTAAATTGACATTAACTTTGTAAGTTTAATATCTGATTTAGACGGATTCGTGTAGGTCCGTATCATAACACGTTTTTTAGTGATATGCCTGCTATCTTTGTTTATTACTGTTTACGTTCGTAATAGATGAGTCTTGTGAATATTGGTGGTTATTCTCCCGGTGTTGGGCTTGCAATACCTCTTACGCGCCTGAGTTGATTTTAGGTTGCTAATCCTTTATTATACGGGATAATATTTTTGTGGAGCATGGCTCCTAGCATGCACGTCTTAACAATTAA
This sequence comes from Tanacetum coccineum, assembly GCA_026074375.1. Classification (NCBI taxonomy): domain Eukaryota; kingdom Viridiplantae; phylum Streptophyta; class Magnoliopsida; order Asterales; family Asteraceae; genus Tanacetum; species Tanacetum coccineum. The sequence goes on along the minus strand of BQNB010021277.1, from coordinate 22,036 downwards.
TATAACTTTGCAAAGTAAAGACAATTTAAAATTTAAAACTCGTGGGGGTAGCTAATCCCCACTTTTCATTGAAATTCAAAATTTTACAAGATGCAAATAAATAAAGACATTGCCCTCCGGAGCATCATATGTGCCGGGCGAATTCTTACAATTCATGTATATAACACTTTTTGAGATTACAAATGTTCCATGTCCTCGGCATTTCATTTCCTTTGCAGTCTTTGAGTTTGTAAGCTCCCTTTCCAAGCGACTCTTTAACTTCGTATGGTCCTTCCCACTTGGGTCCAAGTTTGCCTTCGTCCCTGGCATGACTTGCTTCATTGCTGCGGTAGACCATATCGCCCGGCTTGAAACTTGTTCCACGGACTCTTGAGTTGTAATATTTTTCCATCTTTTATTTTCTGTTTTTGCTTCTTGTATTGCTGCTTGCTCCCTTCTTTCTTCTATGAGGTCCAAGTTGATTCCCAGAGCTTCGTTGTTTTTAGTTTGATCTATCTCCGCGGTCCGGAGTGTTGGCATGCCTATCTCCGCCGGGATGACAGCTTCCGTGCCGTAAGTCAATGAGAATGGTGTTTCCCCGTTACTTGACTTGATCATTGTACGGTGAGCCCATAGGACGTGCGGAAGTTCTTCCAACCAATCTTTGCTTCTTTCCTCAAGCCGTGCTTTTATTCCTTCCCCTAAGCTTCTATTTGCTCTTTCAACTAGGCCATTTGCTTGCGGGTGTTTCACAGAGGCGAAGCATTGGCGGATGCATAGTTTCTCACACCAATCTTTAAATGGATTGTCACGGAATTGCTTTCCATTGTCTGATATGATTTCTCCCGGTAGGCCAAACCTACAGACAATGTTATCCCATACGAACTTCTTCACTTGATTGCCCGTGATGGTTGCGACAGCCTTTGCCTCGATCCATTTGGTGAAATAATCGATGGCAACAATTAAGAATTTGACTTTACCTGGTCCTTCCGGGAAAGGTCCGGCTATGTCTATCCCCCATTTATAAAATGGCCATGGGGACGTGATGGGGGTCAAGTTCTGCTGCGGATTTCTTGGGACGGGGCGGTGCACTTGACAGTCATTGCACTCCCTTACTAATTTCCTTGCATCCATATGCATTGTCGGCCAGTAATACCCGGTTTGGATTGCTTTGGCGACCACCGATCTGGGGCCGGAATGCATGCTGCATGACCCCTCATGTATCTCTCTTAGGACATAGTTTGCTTGGAGTGGTCCAACGCACCGGAGCCATGGTCCTAAAAAAGACTTTTTATACAGGGTTCCATTGATCATGGCGTACCTGACCGCTTTTCGACGTACCGCCCTAGCCTTCTTTTTATCCTCCGGAAGGATCTCTTTTGTCAGGTACTCACGTATTGGTGTCATCCAGGTGTTACCTTCTTCTTGCACCACGTCAAGGATTTCTTTTTCGTTTATGGACTTTTCCTTTAATTCTTCCACGAGCACTTGTTTATTAAGATGCGCGAAGCTTGTGGATGCAATCTTGCTCAGGGCATCTGCTTTCTTGTTTTCACTTCGTGGGATTTGTTTGATGGAAAATTCCTTAAAGCTTTTTGTAAGTGTTTTTACTTTGTTCAGGTATTGGACCATGCCTGACTCTTTGGCGGTGTAAAAACCGTTAACTTGATTGGCCACCAGTCTTGAGTCAACATTTGCTTGTAAGTTCTTTACACCCATTTGCTCTGCGATCCGGAGACCGGCTATTAGTGCTTCATACTCGGCTTCGTTGTTGGTGGCCTCGAACCTAAATCTCATGGCGTATGTGAATTCTGCCCCTTCCGGGTTTGTCAGTATCAGACCTGCCCCGGAGCCGTCGACGCAGGACGAGCCGTCTGTGAACAATGTCCACGGCTCCGGTAGTGCTTCCGGTTCAGCCATAAGTTCGTCCGGAGACTCGTCTTCCGGTCGTTCCACAATGAAATCCGCCAATATTTGGCCTTTGATTGCGGTCCTTGGTCTGTATTGGATGTCATATCCTTCTAACTCGAACTTCCACTTTAGCATTCTTCCAGATATTTCCGAGCTTGACAACAGTTGCTTTATCGGTTGACTTGTTATTACAACGACCGTGTGTGCCTGGAAGTATCTTTTCAATCGTTTACTTGCGCTGAGCAAGGCTAACACCAACTTTTCCATAGGGGTATAGTTGACTTCCGGGCCACGTAGAGTGCGGCTTACAAAATATACTGGTATTTGCCTGCCTTCTCTATCCGTCATCAAGACCGCGCTGATAGCTTCTTTTGCTGCAGCTAAGTATATGATTAATTCCTCACGTTCCCTTGGGGCGGTGAGTGTTGGGAGTTCTGCAATGAGCTTCTTCATTTGCTTGAAGGCCTCTTCGGCTTCCGGTGTCCATTGAAAATCGCTCTTTTTTGTGCAATTTTTCAAGGTTTTGAAAAAAGGTAACGACTTTTCTGCTGATTTTGACAAGAATCTGTTTAAACTTGCTAATTTTCCATTTAGTTTCTGCACGTCCTTGATGCATCTCGGAGATGGCAAGCTGAGGACCGCGTCTGCTTTATCTGGACATGCTTTCAACCCGTTGGTGCTTACTTTGTAGCCTAAAAACATTCCTTCCTGCATTCCGAAAGTGCACTTCTTGGGGTTCAACTTCATGTTTATCTGTCGAAGGGTTTTGAATGTCTCGGTTATGTCCCGGATGATCTCTTCTTCCGTGCGGCTCTTTATAACCAGGTCGTCGACATATACCTCCAAGTTACGTCCAATTTGCCTTTGGAATGCTTTATCCACTAATCGTTGATATGTGGATCCGGCATTTTTTAGACCGAACGGCATTTTAGAATAACAAAATATTCCTTGGCTTGTTATGAACGCCGTTTTTTCTTCATCTTCTTTTGCCATCTTAATCTGGTGATATCCCTTGTATGCGTCCAAGAAACATTTGAAAGAGTACCCACAGAGGGACTCCACCTTCCAGTCTATTTCCGGTAATGGATAACAGTCCTTGGGACATGCGTTGTTAAGATCTTTGAAGTCCACGCACATTCGCCAAGTTCCGTCATGCTTTTTGACCATTACCGGATTAGATAGCCAACTGTGATAATGGACTTCCTTCATTATTCCAGCGTCCACTAATTTTTCCACCTCTTCTTGGATTGCCTTATTTCTTTCCGGTGCCTGTCCTCTCTTCTTTTGCCTAACCGGCGAATATCCTTCTCGGATATTCAAGCGGTGCTCCGCGATGCTTCGTGGGACGCCCGTCATATCAGCTGGCTTCCAGGCAAAAATATCCAAGTTTTGTTTGAGCAAGGAACATAGTTCTTTACGTCCTTTTTCTGTTAATGTTGATCCTATGGCAACTGTCTGTTCAGGGTATTCCGGGTGTATCGCTATGTTTATTTTCTCTTCCAGTATTGGGCTTACTGCGGAAGACTGGATGCTAGATCCGGAGATCATAGCACATTCCATAGGAATAACCCTACTACTCTGTAACGTTACCGTGCCGCCTTCAACAGGAAATTTCAACATTCCGTGTGCTGTTGATGGTACAGCTCGGATTTTTCTTATGCCTGGCCTGCCTATTATTGCATTGTGTTGGGATGGTGACCTGATAACCATGAAGTTCATCCAAGCGGAGGTGGAGTGTACTTCATCACCTATTTTTACTAGCAAGGCTATCTGGCCTAGCGGCCTGTTAGGATCACATAAATGGTCCTGAACAAAGAAGCTTCGGTCACTCGAAGATACAAGACAAAAGTCTAGCTCGAAAGTCAATGTTAATTAATGTTTATTATGTATACGGGCCAAGATGTAAAAAGCCCAAAAAGAAAGCCCTCAAAGGCAAATCCTTATTAGTATAAATTCACCTAATTTAGTCAAAATTAGGTTAGCTTCTCCATTATTTATTTTTCATCTTAAGGGTTTGTAGCAACTATCTTGTTTTTCTTTTGATCAAAAGTTCTTAATTGTTTTAATCTTTGTGCCATTGATCTTGTGCTTCATACATGGAATGATCTAGGGATCCTACAATTGGTATCAAGAGCCTACAAGATTGATGTATTGATTTGGTTTGTATTTTTTTTCTATTGATTTCGAAAAAAAAGAGGTTTTTGTTTTTGATTATTTGTTTGTTTTTTATTCTTGATTCATAGATGGTTTATGTTTAATCTAATATCACTCAAACCATCTTGTTAGCAATCAACGATCTCGTGTTTTTCTTTTGTTCATTTTGTTTTGGTTCGAAAAGTATTAAAGGTCGCATACTTCTCGAATCCTTTTTCCACCGATTACCATAGAGGGTGGCGTTGAACAGTTCCTTTTTCTAAAGTAAAAAATTCTTTTGTGTTTTAGTAGAGTGCAAATCTTCTGGCTTACGATCCCGTTTCGAAGAGCGAGTATTTTAACCTTTCTTGAAGTTGTTTTTCCCTCCCTCGAAGGTTTTCCATATTTAGTATTTTAGGAGCTGACATCTTCGACCTGACTGAGTGCATACCGACTTCCCTTTGTATGGAAGGTCTAGAATTCTTTACATTTCGTCCACAATCTCGGGGATTCTTGGTTCATATAGACCTTAATTAAACCAGGTCTTATTCCTGCAAAAATCCAAATTTCTCGAGCATCCGACACCTTCTACTCCAACTTCTCCTTTAACGTTCATGAATCCTCCAGCTTTGAGATTAGACTCTCTTTCTTGATGTGTTTCGACCAGAGCGCTGAGTCTTGATTCTTTGTTTGCTGAAACATAGTTTAAATTATACTGGAATTAGGAGCTTCATAGCTTATCAATCGACTCTTTTTGTCAACTTGTCAAACCAAACTCTGTCCATCCCTGAGTGAGGTTATTAACATGACACCATGTCGACATTGCCCAACCCTTTGTCATTGCGGCGATTGAAAAACTTAGGTGATCCTAAGCCGATCATCCACTTTCCTATATTTTTTACATGCTGCATGGCTATCCTCGAAGACTAAATCCGATCGCGTCGAGCTTGAAAGGTGTTCTTTCCTCACATTCCAAGCTGATAACAAGATCATCTTCATAAGTTTTTTTTCTCCTTCTGTAGCTTAATTATTCCAGTGTCCTACTTCAACTGTCTTCACTTTCCGAGTTTTGGCTATTTGCACGAGAAGTCTTTTGTCTTGCGTTGACTGCATTCTTGTTTCTAAACGTCTGGAGGGTATAATTATAAAAATCAAACCCGCGATGTACCATGCTAATTATTTTCTTTCTTACACAAATATTTTAAAAACACAAAATACTTGGTCCGCGCCCGGGCGCGGTGAAGATTCTTTCTTTTCTTATTAGATTCTATTAACCTCTTGATATGCGTAGATACATCCTCCAAGTTTTCGTTAGTTTCGACAGGCAGTATCATTGTCTGTGTTGATTCTATAGTTTCCATTCCTGAGCGGTTGTGGCGGTGTGGAGCTGTTCACTCACACACATCCCCATAATCAACCCTTTTAACCGCATTAGTCACCTTCTGCTCTCTATTTTTTTAGCACTTTTCCGATGACGCAAGAGTTGGTCTGATATTTTTTGTCGCACATATTTTTCCCTCCACCTCTCAGACATAGTTCTCAATCCCTCGACAATCCGCACCCGCATTTGTACCTCGCTGTGAACGTGGGATTATTTGTGATTATTGTCTCGTAAGATGCACATAGTGCTGCGTTATTAAGAAAAAGTGATTCGCGTTCGTCCCGACGAGCGAGAGGTTTCCCACTTTTTATAAAAAGAATGGTGCGTGAGTGAGAAGTATTTTTAGCGTGTCAATGTCTGCTGAGAGAACGGGGGGTCGCCTCAAGCGACGATACTAATGGATCTTGTACGATATCTGTCAAATTATGAGATTTCTGGTCACAATTCAAAGTTAACTGCGGGTGACGTAGGCCTACATACCTTTGGACGGACCCCACGATTAACTCCGTCGATAGATTAATTTACAATCATTTTTTTCAAAAATTCAATAAGTTAAAGCGTTATTGATTAGACTAATGTACCTTTTTGGATGTACTTAGCTCCTATCTTAATAGGTTCTAGTACTAGGTTTTCCTATATTTCGGTTACGATTATACGTAGTCATTCTCCCCTGTCGCAAGTCCACATAATCGTGTTTCGACGAATTCTTATCGCGCCTCAGTGTTTTTCCGCGGGCGCACGGTAGCTGTCTCAATAAATAGTCTCCGCTGCTCTTGATATTCCTGGGAGCTACACCTATTGTCATGCTTAGCTACCCAGCATTTTATATTGTCCTGGCCATTATACTATATAATAAACTAACCCAGAAACTTTGCTCATACTACTAACGTTTTCACTACTAAAAAACCGGCGAGAGAGATAGAGAAAATACTTTTCTTGGAAATATAGGTCTGTTGTTTAGGACCCGTTTGAATCGAAAGATTCTGCGTCTCTAACCCCATAGAACCCAAATGTTGTGAGCGAGAGAACCACTGTAGCTCAAAAAAACGGAAATGTTGAGCTGATTATTTGTAAACGGAATCCTTGAATAAAACCTCTGAATCTCTTTCCATTATTTAGCACCAACCCATTCTGAAGAACCCGAGCTCCAATTGTTGATGAAAATTCCATACAGTTGCTACCCAACTTTCTAACACTATACTACATAAATATAAATGGAAGTCAAAATCACAAAGCGGAACGGCTAATAACAGAGACAAAGTTGCGAAGACAGGGGTCCAGCTAAAATCTAAACTACAACACTCACCCTGCAAAATTCATAACAACCTAAAAACTAAAAGTTCTAACAACCGACAAAAACTACAACTATGTCAAAGCCCTCGTAGACACCGCGAAGCCATGGATAAAAACTCGTTATATATATTACAAAATAAAGGATCAATCTAGATTTAATTGGGTGTACTATCAAGACCCCTTACAACAATACCCCCTATTACCTTCATTTGACACGACAAGACAATTTTTTCGAGACGTATATATTTACAACAATTTATTCAAGCATATTATAGGAACAGGATGTGTGGTACTTTTATTAATAGCCGCCCTTACACCAATACTCCCCTAGACACCGTGGTGATCAAATGTTGACCACGACCAGTACAATTTTTTTATGTTTTTTTTTTTCCGTATTTAAGTTAGTATAAAGTTAGCTATAGACTATTGACTAAAAACTTATATTTCTGTTCCACCACGATTTTTTCTGATAGTTTTCTTCAACACCACTTTATTAACACAGAAGACAACATCCTCTCCTATTGATTTCATTTTTCTACCACTTTGACTTATCAAACTTTATAATTTCTATATTCCTTTTTTTATTCACAATTTCTTATAATAACAACGGGAGCAAAACTATAAAAATAAAAATAATAATTTTTTAAAAAGAGTATTGATAACACTTTTTGGAATGTCCCAATAACCAACCCCTATTATATTAAACTGAAGAAGTGACACGTTATATATAGAAAGTTCCATATAGAACACTATCTAATTAAAGAATAATTCACTTCATCTCAACCATCCATTTTATTTTTATCTAATGGTTTAGATTAATAATTAAAAACTACACTCCATCATATTTATATAAAATTAAATATCTCACAAACGTTAATCGTTGTACAAAACGATAACATTACTCCTATCCGTCTTACGGATAATTAAATCAGCTTTCTACTAAGTGGCAATCTATATACTTTCACGGAACTTTTTTTATTTTTGATTATGTTTTTATCATCACATCTGAAAAATCACATTATGAGGTTCTTACGAAACCACATTGATTTTTTCAGACGTACTAAAAAAACAATCGGAAAAAATTCTCAAAGTATATAAAGTGTCCGCCAAGTAATAGATAAAAAGAATAACTTCGTCGCGATGTATGATATGTTTTTTTTTTTCTTTGACGTAAATTTAATTATAAGCCTCCGAAAGAATAAATTATCTTTCTAAAAGGACCAACATTTTTATATAATTAACTTTCATGAACTTTTTTTAAATTTCCCCCCAGAAAAAATACACAACTGATTCTAAAAATCACAAGTGATTTCTTACATTAAAAATCACCACTAAAATGGAATTGGATAAAAAGCGACATGCGATTTACGAATTATATCTGATCACAACGTATTTATTACTTTAAAAATCATAATAATTTTTGTTAAATCACATAATGCGATTATTGAATTGCACTGATTTTTAAATAACAATCACAATGATTTACAAATTACTTGCATAATTTTTTTGCGCTAATTTTTCTAACACTAAAAAGTCGTCAAGAGTATATGAAATCGATGTTTTACTTAGGTTACGTCTCGAAAAAAATTCACATTAATCACATGTGATTTATGAAATCACATGTGATTGTCTACAAATCACAATGTGATTTTTTCAACGTGACTGAAAAAAAAAATTTTTTTTGAAAAAAAAATTTCGTTCGATCTGGTGTATAAAAGATGCGGCGCGAGCGAAGAGAGGCGCGCAGATGATTTAATTCTCGACACGATGGTGTATTTTTTTGCGTTTGACGATTTATTAGCCGTTTACAAGATATTTTATTCTTTAAAAAAGAGTGTATTAGGAGATACGTTTTTTAATATTATTTCTTTTATTGATGAAAAATTGAATGCTAAGAACATGTTCTTTTGTTATTCTGAAATCTGATTATTATTCTTTAATGATCTCACATCTTAAAAAAACAAACAAAAATGAAAAAACAACCTAACAAAAAAGTAAAGAGAGTGGATATTCTTCCCGCACGAACATAACATTTCAATAATCACTCTTTTGGTTTTTTACCTCATATATTCTGTAACTCTATAAGAGAAATATCAAGTTATCAACCAAAGGCTGAGTCAAGCATGCAATAAATCTCAGGGATCATGTAAGTTATAAGAAAAATCCTGTCTCCTAATGATATCTCATATTGTGTGCGTGAGTACGTGAAAAGTTCATAATCAAATATTATTCAGTTTCAATACTCATCTAGATCAGCATGTTGCAATCGATCCTCCAATAATACCGATCATGTTTTGCCGATTAAAGTATAAATAATAATTTAAATGCATGAGTTCCATACAATAATCTCCTTATTTGTTTGCCTGGCTATATCACCTGAGGCTTTGGAAGTATAAATTCTCACATTCTCCCTATCTAGCATCTTATACTTTTGTTCAATCATATATTGCAACTTCCTAATTTCTACATGGCTTTAGTCTTACTTCCACTTTTTCTCTTCATGTTGGTAACTTCATCTAATGCTCAAGGCAACCCACCCTCACCTGGATATAAACCTAGTTCTAGTATCGACACCGTAGATTTTGAAGAAGCGTATCAACCCTTGTGGGGCCCACAGAACCAACGGCTCGATGATAGCTCACTCACCATCTGGCTCGATAAGTCTTCTGGTGAGTGAGCCAGCCAATAATCAATTGTATTGTCTTTTATATTTTCATATCTTATTAACTCACATATATATATTCTCAATTGTCTTTTACAGGAAGTGGTTTTAAGTCGAAAAAGTCATATAAATCGGGTTACTTCGGGACATCGGTCAAGTTACATCCTGGTTACACTGCTGGAGTCATCACATCTTTTTACGTACGTAACAAATTTCAATTATTTTTGCATGCATGATAATATTTATGATATGAATGGTTTTGTTAACCTTTTGGTACTTTGATAATTTTATATAGCTTTCGAATAACGAGGATCATCCAGGAAACCATGACGAAGTCGACATTGAGTTCCTAGGAACGACCCCGGATAAACCTTATACGCTACAAACAAATGTGTACATTCGAGGAAGTGGAGATGGGAACATCATAGGACGAGAACAAAAATTTCACCTTTGGTTCGATCCTACCGAGGATTTTCACGACTATGCAATGCTATGGACTTCCAAAGAAATAATGTCGGGTTTTTCTAAACTCTTTACAGAAATAGTTTCATTTTTTTAGTTTAATGTTATAATTTTAATATCATAACACTAAATAACAAAAGAGTTTGTCCAACGGGTGCTCATAGGACACTGATTTGATCTTATTTTTTTTAAAATCATAAAATGCATTTAATACACATTAACTAAACATATACATTACCATAATTACATGTGATTTTCAATATAATAAACTCAAAGTTTTACTTTTATACAACTAAACTAATACTAGGTTTCATTTTTTAGTGTTTATATGTTATTATTTGTTTTAAATCATAACGCTTAATAACAAAGGAGTTCGTCACCAACGGTCTCATAGGAACTGATTTAATCTTTCTTTTTTTACAAAATCTGCGTTTAATACACATTAACTACAACACTCAACATTATCATAATTACATGTTAAATTTTAAGTTTTAATAAAACTCAACGTTTTGCCCTTCTTATACAACTAACACCTAATACCTTTTCGGCACCCGTTAGGCAAACCTGATGAAGCTAACCATCATATCCAGGTTTACTTATATGCTACAGGTGTTGAGTGTTGTCGGTGTGAGTATATTTATAGATTGTTTCATTTATATGCAAATCAAAAAGTATGTATTGTTAATTATAAAAGTAGATTTGCTATCGGGGAAAAAGTTGTATAATAATATATGGGGTTAGGTAATAATGTATTATAATAAAAGAGTGTAATAGTTAACAAAGTAGTTTATACAAATTTTACATCAAATTATATATATAATCAATAGAGAATGGTTGACTTACTGTGATCCTTGTGTCAGCTGTAGCTACAAGTGCTAGGGCAAAAAGACTCTAAACAAATGTTGTCCAAAAATTTGAGCCGGCCCACATTAGTTTTTTTTTTTTTTTTTTTTTAATTTGTTGGCACAATATAGGGAGGAAAAAAATGTTACAAAAGTACCGACGCATTCAGATAAAAAAAATACCCGTGATAACATTTCCGAATTGACTTAAACAGTGTCATTTTAAACATGTAGACTAAAAGAAAAAATCGCAGTAAATAAAAATACAAAACAAAATAAAATAATAAATTATATATATAATCAATAGAGAAGGGTTGACTTACTGTTCATCCTAAGCACTGTAGCTACAGTGCTGGGCCAAAAAAAGCCCAAAAAATTTAGCCCAAAAATTTGGGCCGGCCCAATTAGTTTTTTTTTTAAATTGTTGGCACAAAATAGGGAGGAAAAAATGTTACAAATAGTACCGACGTTCAAATAAAAAAAATACCCAGTGATAACATTTACGAAATTAACTTAAAACGCGTGTCATTTTACAACCATGAGACAAAAAACTAAATCGCAAAAAAAATTAAAAAAAAAAAAATAAAAAAAAATAATAAAAAAATAAAATTTTAACGCCCGCAACAACGCGTAAAGACTATAAAAAACTAACTAAAACACGATTACTTGAAAAACGTAAACCGTTTGCTATTAAACTATGAGACCGACAAAATATAACTCGAACAAAAATTTAAAGGGAATAAAAAGATTAATGACACAGACAACAACGCTCGAAAATTAAAGCACCGCAGTAACGTCGCTGGAAAAAAATAAACTTATACAATTAACATAAAAAAAAAAACGCCGCGAGGGCAAGAAAAAAATTACAGTGCTACAGTGCTAGGCCAAAAAAAGCCCAAAAAATTTAGCCCAAAAATTTGGGCCGGCCCAATTAGTTTTTTTTTTTTTTTTTTTGTAAATTTGTTGGCACAAAATGGGAGGAAAAATGTTACAAAAAAGTATACGACGCATTCAGATAAAAATATATCCGTGGTAACCTTTCGAATTGGACTAAAAAGTGTCATTTTCAACATGAGGCAAAAAAAAAAAATCGCAAAATAAAAATTAAAAAATAAATAATAAAAAAATAATAATTGTTAACGCTCCAGCAACAAACGCGTAACGACTTATAAAAAAAAAAAACAAATACATTACTTAACAACAGATATGAAAACGTATAAACCGCGCCTATTCAAAAATATGTGACCGACAAATTAAACTCGCACAAATTAAAGGGAAAAAAAAGTTGAATGACACGCAACAAAAAATAATCTTTACTACTACCGATTAAACATAAAAAAAACGCGCGAAAAAATAAATTAAAATAATAAAATAAATAAATTTAACGCCTTATAATAACGCGCGAAAAATTAACGCCCGCAGCAACGCGCGGATATCTTTGCTTGTTAATTTCATATTCGTTAGAGAAAAAAATCATTATAATTTGGATAGTCTTAAGGAGAAAATGTTGCTTTTGCTAGTGTCTTTTTCAATGTAACTATATAAATTTTGTAGTATCTACGTACGTACTATCAAATATTTATTTGTCACACTTCCACGTGTTATATAATTATTCATAGAATATGATCTATGATTGCAATTTTTGGATTATAATAATGTAGATTCAGAAAGAACAAAACTTAAATGGCATCATAAATCTTTGTATACAGACACTTGCAGTTTTTTTGTATGATGTGCCGATAAGAAGTTAACCCGAGGAAAAGCGACGCGACGGTTCCCTTCTAAGCCCAATGTAATGGTCTTACGGGTCATATGGATGCATCGTCGTGGGCCACTGAAAACGGTCGATACAAAGCAAATTACGGGTACCAACCTTTTGTTGGTAGATATAGCAACTTTAAGCTCGATGGTTGTGATACTGAGTCATCACAACAATCATGTCGCCCTCCGTCTGGTTCTTCTGCCACCAACGGAGGGCTGAGCCTAAAGCAAGTTGGCGCGATGCAATGGGTCCAAAGGAACTACAAAGTGTATGATTATTGTAGTGACTCAAAAAGAGACCATTCCCAAACACCAGAGTGTTAAACATGGGTTAAGATTAAGGAATTTAGGTATATGGGTCCAAAGTCTTAAGTTTTATGTGTTTTCCTTTTCTTGTTTTGTTTTGTCATCATATAGAATTAAAGTAAAGTGGGGATGCATAAATAAATGAATTACTAAGAGTGTGATGTATATATACAAGTTTAGGTCACCGCGCTCGTGCGGCGATGTTTGGCGGCCGGTGTTTTCGGGTGGTTTGGACGTGTTAGAAAGTTTGTTTTTGTAAAAAAAAAAAAATTAACGTTGTTAGCAGACCGATTAGCACTGTTTTGGTGCATTCTAAAAAAAACTACTACGGTCGACCGCTTGTGGGGACAATGGGTATTTTATAATAAAAATATGTAAAATGAGGGCAGTTTTCGTAATCTAACACATAGTGCGATGGGGTATTTCGTAAATATTTGAGGGGCTATTTCGTAAATAAAAAAAGGAACGGGTCGGGTCGACCCGACAATACCGATAACTCAGAAAGCGTGAGTGAATATTTTGGAAAATAAAAGCTAATATGAAAACATGATAATTTTTTTTTTATAATGTTCCGGACATTCATAAAAAACAGATCCGATGACTAAATATTGCGAGAGGAGTATTAAAAAAGTAATACAAATTTTTTTTTTCTAATAGGAAAAAGAAAAAATCCGATTGGACGGTAGGGTTGAGCGGCAATATTAAATGCACCACGGTAAAAAAAAAAGAAAAGTTTTATAATAAAAATTTTGAGGAAAAAAATTGTACTTTTTAAAAACTTTTTGAGCGAAAAAAAGGAAAAAAAAATGTTAAAAAAAAACTAACTGTTAAGAAAAAATATTCATAAAAAAACAGACCGATGGCTCCGACAGTGCGAGAGGGTATTTCGAGAAAAGAAAAAGAAAAATTTTATTTTAAATTTTTTTTGAGAAAAAAAAGAACGGACGATTAGCGGGAGCGGAGGTTGACTGAAACTTAAAGTTTTCTTATAAAAACAATCAGACCAGTTGAGTGACTCAAACAGCGCGAGAGGGTATTCCGAGAAAAAAGTAAGTTTTATTTTAAAAAGTTTTTGAGTAAAAAAAGGTTTAAAAAAGGGTAAAAAAAAAAGAGTCAATGTAATAGAAAAAGAAAGAAAAAAAAAAATAATACCAAGGGGCGCATTAAAATTTCGGGTCAAAAAAGTCGGTTGCATTAAATTTAATTTTTTTAGGAAAAGAGTTTACTTTTAAAAACTTTTTGAGCAATAAAAAAGAAAAAGAAATGTTAAAAAAAAACACTAACTCGTAGAAAAAAAATAATCATAAAAAACTGACCGATGCTCGACTCTAAACCAAGAGCTGGAGGGGGTATTTCAGAAAAGAAAGAAAATTTTTATTTTAAAAATTTTTTAAGAAAAAAATAAATGAACGGGAAGATTAGCGAAACGCGAGGTCTGAGGATAAACTTAAAAGGTTTGATTCATAAAAAAACTAGAAAAACGATTACTCAAAACACGCGCGAGGAGGGTAATTCCGAGATAAAAAATAAAGTAAAGTTTTATTTTAAATTAAGCTTCTTTTGAGAAAAAAAGAAGAAGGTTTAAAAAAAGATAGGTAAAGAAAAAAAGAAATCAATGTAAAGAAGAGACTAGGAAAACGAAAAGAAAAAAAAAAAAAATACTTGTCATTTAATGGCGCGGCGGTTGGCTTGTGACCGGAGGTCCAGACGTGTTTCGTGTCCTACCGCATTTAAATTTCGGTTTGCGTTAGCACTTTTGTAACTATAGGTTATAATTGATGTCACATTTTCGTGTCAAAATTTTTATAAGTAAAAATTAGCATTATTTTTTCTTTTTGAAATATCGTGTTTAAGTGTTAATTATGTTTACATTGGTTATAATTATCATCTTGCGTATTCATTACGCTAAGCGCCACAAGCTCACTATATATTTATTTCTAGTTTTCACTTATTCAATTGCAAATTCTTTAATTTATGCTTGAAATTATATGATACACAAATCATTTCATAATTTAACTTTGCCAAAATTACTAAAATACTTAAGTTAACTAAAAGACTTGCTTATGGTATTGATCTATTCCTGCTAAAACGCGGCGCAATTAGTTCATGTACTAATCAACTAGTAAAAACAATTCGAACTTACAAAGAATGTAGATGACTAGCTTGTAACATCATCTTGTAATTTATTTATAGTTCGTTGCTAGTCAATATAATTGCCGTTAAGAAAAAGAAAAAAAAATGATTTTCACAATCACTTATTTAGTTGTCAGTACAAAATATGTGATGGGGTATTGAGTGGACTTAGGTTGCTTGTTGGGTTGGACCTTCAAACACTTTAGGGGTTAGATCTTGTACTAAACAAAGTAATTGAGATTATTTCCTGCACAAATGAAAGTAAATTGTTAATCTTACCGTGAGGACGGACCCTACGATTAAACTCCGGTGTGAGAGTAAGAAAACATATTGTCAGAAGTATGTGTGTGTATTTGAAAGAGTGAGAAAATCGTACCATTTGGAGTGTCAGAGTATGTCTTTTATAGGTGAGTCTAGTACTAGGGTTTTCTAGTATTTCGTCTAAGATCGTAGTTGCCGAAATGAGACCCTTGTCGGGCAAAGGTCCGCAGTTATCGTGACTGCGGACGCGGATTACCTTCCGCGTATGTCAGTTGATCCGCAGGTGGCATGCGGAAGGGGCATGTGACCGATCCGCGACCGTCTTGCTGTGTCCGGGCCGTGGCCAGTGTAATCCTAGGCTTAGTTTCGGCCCGTTATGCTTTTATTTATTTAGTTGGGCCGGGGCCCAAATACGATGGTACGGTCCAGGCCCAAAGGCATGTTGTACCTATTATACATCATCAAGTCCCCCAAGTCCTCCTTTCTTCCGCGACCGTTGGCTTCTCCGTGACTTTTCCTTATCCAGTTAGGTATGGTTTGGATAAAGTGTACTCACCCTGACCTTTCGTTTTCTGTTTGACATGACTTGGTGTCAGTCAACTTCTGTCATCACGTTTCTTTACTTTTAATCTCACCCGTTGATTTGTTTAGTGGATTACACGTGTCCTCATCCTACCACTTGTTGCATTTACTATGCCAAGAGTATAAATACCCCCTTGGTTTTCACTGTTCTCTTTTTCTTCTTCTCCATCATTATCGCCATTGTTAAAAACTTTCTCGAGCTTTTGATTCACTTTTCCACGCCAGTAACTGCCAGAAGGTTTGTTTAGACTACCAGGTTAGGCTTTAATCCTTCTTTTCGACAATGGGATCTATTGATGATATTAAATCCATCTTAACCTAATCGGCTTTAGATGCACTCTGTGAGAAGTTTCATATTCCTTGTACTATACATCCTGAATTACTTGGCCGTAATGATAGGATCCGCAATAGTCCCATCGGCAAAATTAGTTTTTATACTAGATTTTTCAATTTTGCCAATTACTGGATCCCCCTTTCTCAGTTTTTTGTAGATGTGCTTGAGTTTTTCCAAATCAATCTGTCACAGTTGTCTGTTATTACGGCCGAAAAGAGCTCACTTCGAGATCCTATGTCGCATGCATAGTTTTGTTTCGACCGTAGGGAACTTTCGTAGATTTTACATTAACTCTAAAAATAAAGGTTGGATGTCCTTTAGTAAACGCTCCGACACTGGCCCGGTTTGTTACACCAGACCTTTAGATTCGTTAAAACACTAGAATGACCATTTCTTCTGGGTTGATGCCTCCGTTTTCCCCGTTTTCGTCTCGTGGCATAATAATAAAATGTTGAGGAATGATCCCCATCCTACACCCTCTGAATTTAATATGAACGTGTGCAATTATCTTTGTGCTAATACTGCTCCGTTCAGAAAGTTTTCGGAACCCTTTTTATGCTTTGTTGGTATAAGTCGGTATTACGAGTTAGATGATAACTGTTATCCTACCTTCTTGACCGATGATGATGAGGGTGGGTGTTCTTTGTTTGCGTTCTTTAATTTGTTCTCTTGTTACTGTATCTGACTGGTTTCATTTTATGTATAGATGGATTTGTTTGCCTTCATTCATTATGTAGATCCCACTAAGGTGCGGATAGGGGAAAGAGAAGTTAGAGAGGGAGAGGTTTCGTTGCTTGAGTTGACCAGGGGTTGTGTTGTTCCGCTTGATGGTGTCAATGAACAAGGAAACCAGGGTGAGGGTGTTCATGATGCTGGTGTTCAGGATGCTGGTGTTTATGTTGTGAACGAGGAGAGTGGTGATGATGCGGTGGCAGATCAGATTGAGGAGAGTGATCATGTTGTTCAAGATGAATGGGCTAACATTGTTCGCGTAAAGGGTGAGATTCTAGCTACCGTTGTTGACAGAGCTAAGGGGTCCAAGAAGAAAAGGAAAGTTGTCGGAGGGGCTAGTGGCTCCAGCCTACCTCCCAAAAAGCTAAGGGCATACTATGGTACCTCTGGTGCCGGTGCTAGTACTGGTGGAAAATCTGTTGCTGCGCTTCAGGGTTTGTTGGAGCGCAGTACTTTGCCTGTTGAGGTTGGTGTTGCGGAGGTGGCTACGTTTCCGTTTATTACCTCTTTCGTGTCCCTTACTCCGGAGCATGAGGGGGGCGACCGCACTGATTCTGTTACTAGGCCCAATCAGCGTACTCAGAACCCAACGGAGAGGTTTGTAGTTCTTTCACACTCTTCTTGTCATTCTAGTTCAAATGCTGTGGATGCTGAAGTTTCTTCCATTGTCAGGTCTCTTGCTCTGGATCCTCTCCTATATCTGTACGCCGGTCATTACTTAAATACGGTTATTGCTGTTTGTTTCTTCTGTTCTGATGCCTAGGGTGGGCAATGAGCTGGTGCGTGCAAGTATTTTTGTTGATTCTCTTATGGTGGTTTATGGGTAGGGCGGAATGTTTGCAGGGCCTTCTCAATCCTGTCAGGTATGAGTCTCTGCGGATAGTTTTTATGTTTCTCACGATATGGACTTCGAGATGCTGTACCAAATATATGTTCATAAATGGAATGTTCTTAATGAGTCTGCTCTTAACGATCCCGATATGTGTCGTAGCTTGGTTGATCATCTTGCTTGTCCTGTGCTTTTTTCCCAGCTGCATGGTATGGATTATGACCACTTATTTACTAAGTTTAATTTGTTGGGGCTGCCAACCGACCTTGTCTTGGGCTAAGGTTTAGGATGCGGCTCGAGCATCGTCCTTAAAGAGTGAGAAGTTGAGGGTAGATATGCCAGCCAGGCTGACCTATTGAAAGAGAGGGATGCTGAAATTGCAAATTTAAAAGCTTAGTTATCTCTAAAGGAAGCTGAGGCCGTGGAGGTCATTCGACTTCGTGGTCAGGTTGCTACTGTTGAGGCTGCGGGGAAGCGCTTGGGTTACCGAGCTTAATGTTTAGAAAGTGAGGAATTCAGCCCTTGAGGAGTGAGAAAAATTGCTCTGAAATAAGGGGGGTGCTTGATGTCCTTTGCGTAACAACTACAAAGAAGCTGAGCTTGCGTCTCTGATTGGCTCAAAACTGCCAAGCTCACTTAAAAGATTTATCTGAGTTGGGTTTATCTTGTTTATGAGCTGAGTATTGTTAAGGCTTTCTTCTTTGAAGCTAAAGGGTGGGATAGCTTTGTTGGTCAGGTTTCTTCACTAGAGGGTACATGCTCTGGGCTCCGTGATGAAGTGATGGGTTATAAACTTTTTTAAGGAGCAAATTGAAAAGTTTAGGATGAACGGTAGGATCTTAGTGACAGGATAGTGGCGGGGTTGGACGCTGAGCTTAAGGAAAGGCTCTTCATCTGGATGAGTATTTATTTGGATGAGTAATTTTTTCCTTGTTTTTTGACTACCATAGCTGGGTGGAGGTGGATCCTTGGTTGTGGCCTTAGACTTGTAGTTATGAAATGCCTTAAATCCACAGAGTATCTTGCTGCTTTGGGAGGGGCCGTCGGCCGTGCCATTGATAAAGGGTAAGCAAGATGGGCTAGTGGCTGGTATTGACCATGGGAAGGCCGGAAGAGGTCTTGCTGACGTTGATGCTTATGACCCTTTTGCGGAAGCCAATTATGTATCCGCCGTGAATGCCCTCCGTGATGTAGATTTCCCTCTTTTTGCTCAACTGGCTTCTCAAAAGGATGCAAGTATTACGGACATTATGGGTCTCCTACATTTGGAAGGTCTTACGACTTAGACACCGAAAGCTGAACAATTGTAGCCCTCCTCTCAGTAGCTTATGCTTCCCATTCATCGTCCGGAGTACCAAGTGGTCATTGGAGAGACGTCTTTGTCTTTTTATCTAGACGTGGTTTATTCTCGTGTGCAAAGGATTCGGGGAGATACCGCGTCCTAATGCTTATCTATTTCTGAGGCCATGATCCCTCTTGTTGAGCCTTTGTCTGCTGAGAATTTGGTTGGTGAAGCAAGTACTTCCAGAGTTCTGGAAACGGCTACAACCACTGCTTTGTCCACCACTTTCATTCAGACCAGCTTTGTCCTTCCAATATCAGTGGCTGACTATGAAGCTTTGGGTACGAGGTCGTCTACTGAAGTTCCCTCTCCCCCAAAGATTGTGTTTGAGAAGGAGGAGTTGGAGACTACGCCGGAGCATACTACGGCCCCTTACGCCTGTAGCATTTTTTTGTTTTGATCTCATCTTTGCACCGCGGTCGCATGTGACCTTTTTGTAGAGGTTGTTTATACTTAAACAATTTAGATTATACTCTTGTATGAGCGTTGTATAATACTTAACAATTTTTTCCTTGTTAAAAATATTTTTGTGTTGCTATCTTTTAATACCGCGGTTATACGTTTGCAGTGATAGTCTTAGTTGAATATTTGTGGGTTATTCTCCCGGTACTGGGCTTGCAAACCTCTTATGTACATGAGTTAATTGTTAGGCTGCTCATCCTTGTATTATGCGGAATAATAACTTGTATTCATGGGGTCGTGCCCCTTTGCGTGCGCATCTTACCAATCAAATATGTAAATAACTTTGTAAAGTAAAAAAATAAAGTTTTAAATAAGTTTGTGAAGGTATCTAGGCTTCACATTTCATTCATTAAAATCGTTAAAGACATTACATAAAGGAAAGGAAATTCAAACATTGCCCCTTCCGTTGCAAGACTTGCATGGGTAGGGTGCTTACATTTCATGAACATAACATTTCTTGAGGTTGCGGGCGTTCCAAGTTCGCGGAAGAAGCTTTACATTGCGATCCCTGAGCTTGTATGCTCCTCTGCCTAATGCTTCCATCACTTGATACGGTCCTTCCCACTTAGGGCCAAGTTTTCCACCGTCTTTTGTGTGGCTGGCATCCTTGTTCCAGTACACAAGGTCTCCTGGCTTGAAACTTGTACTGCAAACTTTTGAGTTGTAGTATTTTTCCATCTTTGCCTTGCTTCTTGCTTCATGGATTGCCGCTTGCTCCCTTTTTTCCTCTAAGAGATCCAAGTTGAGTTTTAAAGCTTTATCATTTTGTACCACATTTGTCTTTGCAGTCCAGAGGGTAGGCATGCCTATTTCAGCTGGGATCACAACTTCTATTCTGTAGGTCAAAGAGAACGGGGTGTCCCCATTACTTGATTTGATCTTGGTACGGTGTGCCCATAGGACGTGGGGAAATTCCTCAATCCAATATCTGCTACCTTTATCCAGCCGTGCCTTTACCCCTTCTCCCAAACTTTTGTTTGCTCGTTCCACTAAACCATTGGCTTGTAGATGCTTGACGGAGGCAAAGCGCTGGCAGATATTTAGTTTTTTACACCGATCCTTGAATGGGTCATCTCTAAACTATTTTCTGTTGTCAGATACTATTTCCCCTGGTTAGCCAAATCTGCAAACTATGTTATCCCATACAAATTTTTTGATTTGGTTACCTGTGATAGTTGCGACAGGTTTTTCCTCAATCTACTTTGTGAAATAGTCCATTGGCACTATTAGGAATTTGACCCTATCGGGGCCCTCTGGGAACGGTCCGGCTATGTCGATTCTCCATTTGTAAAATGGCCATGGAGATGTGATTGGGGTTAGCTTCTGTTGAGGGTTCCTTGGCATGGGGCAGTGAAGTTGACAGTCTTGGCATTCACGTATCACCTTCCTTGCATCTTTGTGCATGGTTGGCCAGTAATATCCTATTATTATTATTTTGGCTACTACGGACCTTGGTCCGGCATGCATGCTGCAGGACCCTTCGTGAATTTCTCTTGTAACATAGCTTGCTTGCAGTGGTCCGACACACTGTAGCCATGGTCCGAGATAAGATTTCTTGTACAGAACTCCATCAATCACTGGGTACCTTCTTGATTTAAGCCAGACTGCTCTTGCCTTCTTCCTTTCCGCAGGGAGTGTTCTTTCGTAAGGTATTCATAAATTAGGTTCATCCAAGTGTTTTCCCTTGACACTTCCACGATTGGCTCACACTTCTCCTTCGTATTCATGGATTTTTCGTTGAGCTCAATTCCACTAGGACCCTATGGTTAGTGTGAACAGAGCTAGTGGAACCGAATTTGCTAGAACGTGAGCCTTTTTGTTTTCACTTAAGGGTACTTGCTTAATTGAGAATTTCTTGAAACTGCTGGCTAGCGTCTTTACTTTCTCTAAGTATTGTATCATTCTCGGTTCCTTGGCTATGTAAGACCCATTAACTTGATTAGCTACCAAACTAGAATCCATATTTGTTTTAAGGTTTTTCACACCCATTTGCTCTGCGATTCTTAGACCGGCTATGAAAGCTTCATATTCGGCTTCGTTGTTGGTCGCGTCAAACCTGAATCTCAGAGCATAGGTGAATTCTGCTCCTTCTGGATTTGTGAGTATCAAGCCAACTCCGGAACCATCTACGCAGGATGATCCGTCTGTGAACAGTGTCTATGGGTCCGAAAGCTCTTCTTTAACTTCCATGGGTGCGGCCAGGGAATCATCTTTTGGCCATTCCACTATAAAGTCCGCCAAAAATTTTCCTTTGACTAATATTCTTGCCTTGTGTTGTATGTCATATTCACCCAGCTCAATACCCCACTTCTGCAGTCTTCCTGTGATTTCTAGTCTTGACAGCACCTGCTTGATTGGCTAGTCCGTGATGACAATGATTGGGTGTGCCTGGAAGTACCTTTTTAGCCGTTTGCTTGCATGCACTAAAGCTAGTACCAACTTTTTCATTGGTGTGTAATTTATTTCTAGACCTTGTAAGGAAGCTTTTTCTTATACTATAGTTGCAAGTCTATTGTTTTCTTTTCGAATTAGGTTAAACAAAGCTTCAAACAAAAAGGTTAGGCTATTCACTTAATTGATTTAACTTCACTTTACTTAAGATTAAAGAGAGGGGTCGGACGGGCAGTAAAG
>BQNB010021276.1:3377-64431 GCA_026074375.1 Tanacetum coccineum | reverse complement strand
TATCATTGATTCTGCTTTTAGACTATTCTTTCTATATATTTTATATTTCATTATATTATATATATTTTAAGGTATAGTTTAAACTGATCACTCCTTAAAGTATCTTCTTCAATCAACTAGCTCTAATAAGTATGATCTGAGACAAAGGTAAAAAAATCAGCAGGATTTGATCTGAAGAAAGATAAAAAAGTTTAGGAACGGAAATTGAATACGGATTTTGAGGCTTCTGTTACTGTATCAGATGATCGATACGCCGTATTCAATAAAACTGAATACGCCGTATAAACCTTTTTAATGAATATGATGTATTGGACAGAAAATTGGATACGCCGTATTCAATGGAAGTGGATACGCCGTATTGATTTATCGACCAGAACAGTGTATTACGAAAACAATTAAACTAAACAAACAATACAAGCAAGCAATACACAAATATATAGAATTATACATTAATCTAAATTACACTAATCCTAAGGGTTAGATCTAATCTAAAAACCAAAATATCAAATAAAAAATCAAGATTAATTTTTCACTCCCCGGCAACGGCGCCAAAAACTTGATGTGTCATTGTGTGGTGTTTATTTTATGATTTCAATTTACATTTTGCCAACTTTACAAAAAACAACACTTTAACGGGCAGTGTACTCGATTGATGGGAGTTTTGTGAGAAGTAGGGCGTCGATCACTAAGAGCGAGAAACAATCTTTCAATTTATTTATATTTTTGTTATCTATCTAGGGTAGTTCTATTCTATGTTAAACCTATGCTAAACCTATGTTAATCCTAAATATAATGGATAAGGGGGGGTTTTTAGCCTGAGAGACTGGCACGGGTTTTGTGGTGACTAAAACCAACTTAAGACACTAAAACACACGCAAGTAAATCAACAGAATATAAAAGAGCGGTCAAGCCAAATATAAGAAAAATGTATTAGCCATCATTAATCCAATTAGAATGTTGGTTTGCTTATTTAGTGCCATGATTACTTATCTCGAGGCGGCATATCATTCTTAAGACTTAGGTGTTACTTCTTCCTAAGACCTAGACACGTAGAATTCTGTCATAAGTAAACGCATCCGCATAAAGCATCCTTATTTGCTGATTATAATATATCTTAGGGATTAAAGCAATGGTGATCTTGTTAAAACCCTAGCTCATAGAGACTTTACCCACTTACTGTTTAATGGCAATTTATACACTAGTAGTCCACTAACCAAGTCTTTACCAATTAATAAAAACGTACTCGTTGATCCCAAGTGTCACCTGCCGGTCCAACTATGCTTAATAATCTAAAGGCAAAGATAGGTCGTTATTTGTGATCCTATTGGTATAGATGTATAAATCACTATATGGAGAGCCATCCTGGCATCTAGATTACTTGGTCCATTGTTGCAGTTGTCGTAAGGGACTTCTACAAGAAGTTTTACAACTCCCTAGGCAGTGTACCTAACCGTTGTAGTGTAGTATAGGCAAGACTCGGAGGTTGTTATCATTCTCTAAGGGAATAGTTTGGGAATGTTTTGATCACGGTCTAATAGAATTCTAAGGGTTGAGAGAAGATTCTTTTTGTGTTTTTTATATTTTATTTTTGTGTTTTTTATATTTTATGAAAGCAGTAAATCATATGTTTGAGAGATTGGTTGGTTTTAGCTATTAAACTAAATATAAACTACGCTACTGGTGATAACAATATAATTAAAGATTGTGTTTATTTAATCATGTACTACTCCTTAGATTGCTTCTCCTAGTGTTGTTGCTTTGTCACACTTGTGATGATCTATGTAATTATTTTCTAAGTCATGAACGAATTACACGAACCCGCCGTCTATCTAATATTTCATTAAGGCAGCGCACAAGTTAGGTAGTATGAAGACTATTACAAGGCCCCTAAGAGTATATTAAATGCTATTGAAATATATTAAGAGTGGATCAACTATATAAGGGGCAAGGTAGTATGAAGGCTGTTACCCGATGGTATCCTTTCTACACAATCATGTTTTCCTAGACATATCGACAACGATACAGACAAAAGCTGGTTTTCTAAGACTAACATGCATATTAATCACAAGAAGCAAACACCACTAATCTACATCCTAGGTTTCATACCAATCATCATAAAACAATTAGAAGGGTTTAGCCAAGCATGCTTAAAGTTAAAGTAAGAATGTAAGAATCCACAAAACAAGACTTATTAAATGATTAAGATAGTTTACTTGATTAAAAAATGAATCTGAAGGAAGTACAATAGGGTTTTTTGACGGCCACTAAATTCGTACTTACAGCTGCCCTAAATGAACTAGGGTTCGTCCCTTTCTATTTACTCTAAAGTTACAAAACTTAAATACCTTAATCAACAGGATTTGTATATATAGGAAAAATCGTTGTGACGGCTCGCTGGTTTAATCGTGACGCCGTCTTGAATAGAATATTATAGATATTGGTTTGGGTCTTACGTTTTGACGCGTCTGCGAGGATCTTGTGACGTGTCTGAGATGAGTTATGACGGCGTCATGTGTAATCTGTGGTCACCGCTCCAGCTTCTGAGTAGAATTTCTTAGAGATGTTGGTGTAGGTCTGTAGTCTTGTCATTTCTTCTCTACAATGAGCCCATCTGTCCATGTGTATTTCCTCCAAATGCCTTTCCAATGCTGATACCTGAAAAAGGTATGATTAAGTACCTATTTGGCATAAATGCACGATTTAGGAGTTAAAACGACCCCGGAAAAAGTGTAAAAAATGACAACCTCATCAAATACCCCTAACTTGGGTTTGACTTGTCTAAAGCAAATAGGATTTTCTACCTAATACAAATAGCAGTATGGTAGGGTCATTTACCTACTCTTAAAAAATAATTTTACAACAAACCTTTTAGACCTTTATATTAACAGCACGGATTAGTTATACTAGGCACCTCACATAAGTGTTTGGGATTCTCTTTTTCTCTCGGGTGTATAATAAATTATAACATAATGGGGAAACGGAAAATCAACACTCATACCTGTTCATAGAATATAATTTAACCATAGGCTTGGTAAAAGTATCAAACCCTCCATCACTAGGGCAAGCATTATTCATTATTATATAGGAGGTCTTTTAAAGGTTGTGGGTGGTAGGTGTAAGAAAACCATATCAATGGAAACGGAAAAGAATGGGATTATTATTTGGGTGGGCTTTGGGTGAATTTAGAGTGAAAAGGGTTAGCTAATTATTTACACGAATACACGCTGGTTTGGTTGCTAAGCCAAGACTCGGACGAAGATATACAAACTTTACACAACTCTACATCAATCTCTTTTCTTTTCTTTTCTCTATTTTTTGAATAACATAATACATCATTTTAGGTTTATAATATGTAACCCTACACTTGAGCTTGTACATGCTCGATATTTACAATCTAACTAATGACCCGATTTTAGGTGGATCAAAATAACATGGAGATCATCTAACAAATATATGGGGGTATTGACTTAACTTTTCTTCCCCATTCTTCCGCAAAATAAATACTACCATGAATCCCAATCGTCCCAAAATAGTATTTACAAGGATAAGGACTTAGCAACCATGTACTCAATAATTAACTTGGGTTAAAATAATAATGTACTAAAAATGAGTACATACAAGGTGGGCTAAGGCTATTTGGGTGTAACGATTGGTTTAAGGGTGACAATGCTCTTCATTAATAGTATGGCTTAACCATAAAATTATGAGAACCGTGAAAAAGGATAGGCTCGGAGGGTTGTACTAGGGGTATCCTGCACTAAAGGTGAGTGCATGGCAAGGGTGTGGGATAGTTATATGATCGGTGTGACCATCATAACAATTACAGGTTAAAATATAGGTTAATCCTAATGCCTCTTATCAAGAAAATCCTAATACTTACTATGCGGTCTCAATATGCATCACAAAAGCAAGTTCTAGAATTTAATATACTACCGGTACACTCATATAATTTAATACCGATCTTAAATCTCTAGAAAATGCGACGAAGACCACACGTATACATCCATAACAATATAATAGACACATATGACTGCTCACTCCTTAACTTGAGAAAGCTAAAGGTATAAACTATCTTGGGTATCAATAATAAATACCCGAATTCCTAAAGATCTAAAGGCGAACCTTACATTTTTAGGGTGGAATTTTGAGGGTTATTGTGCTAGTCATATAAATTCCTATCCATGAGACGCTATTAATACTCGGTTTTCATCGGTATGTGTCATAAAAAAATTAAATTTGGGTAAAAATCACCTTTTATGCTATGTTTTGATATATTACCCATCACTTTAAGTACAAAGCAAATGGCAAATGAAAGAATAGTTTCTAAGGCTTATTTCCACCTACACTTAAGTTGAACATTGTCCCTAATGTTCTATATAGGTACCCATAAGAACGAATTAAAGGGAAAAGAAAACAAGTAAAAGAAACTAGTACTCCCCTGGTTTGCTCAATAATGGAGAAGAAACATGCGATAACTGGTTAAATCGTCCTCCAAGAATCATCCAATGAAACTTCCTAAGAACATCCAAGCTTCTTCTCGTTAAATATAACCTATAATCAAAGATAAAGACAACTATACCAAGCATAAAATGTGCGATTTACAAATATACAATGTGAAATTAGGGTTGACTCGATAAAGCAGTAAATATAGGATGAGAGAATTGTCAAACTCATTTGTTTTTGCAGGTTTATAACAGAAGAGTACATATTTTAAATGTTACGCAAGTTTTATTTTCAAGAATAATTAAAAACTTTAAGTTTTCTGGACCTGGGCGTTTGACGCCGTCAGGAAAATCTTGACCCCGTTACAGGTGTTGTAGTGACGGCATCGCGTGTAAATTGTGACGCCGTCTCCACGTTCTGTGAAAACAAAAAAATTGTTTTTTTGATGAAAAATTTCCTGCACTTGACTCCATAAGTTAATTCCTGTACAAATGGCTGCATAAAACCCGAGATTTACAATTTAGTCATATGACTCGAAACTGACGCGAATTAATCTAAACAATTTATTTTGCATTTTGAATTTGGTTCTAAAAACCGGATAAATTCCCCTACACTTATTTTGTTGCAAAATACCTTTGATTGCAAATAAGACGAAGTTATAAACAAACAAAGCATGATTACAAACTAATTCAAACATAATAAAACAAACTATAAATAATTAAAACACATAAGACATTAATTAAGCTAATTTATAATAAACTTTAAACAAATATTCAGAACAAGAGTTAAAGCATTCAAATCCTAAAAACTATTACAAACCATAATTGTTCAAATGACAAGGTTTGAAAATGACAATGGAACGAGACAAGAGTGATCAAGAAGAGCCATCATGCAAAGGGTCAGGGCGGTATGTATAGCCGGGGGGCATGTATCCTTGATAGCCAACAGGTGGGTAATCGGCCTCATACCCTGGGAACAGATCAATCTGTAAGTGGGGGTTTAGGTTGTCACGAGTGGACAAGTATTGGAATTGGCGGATAGTGTGATTATACATCCAGTAACCTCATTCATCATGCTGCCCTATCTAAGCGTTAATCCTTTCCTAATGCTCATCTTGCTGATCCATCCAGCGCTCTTGGCGGACTTGCCAATCACCTTGGCTCATATTGCGGTAGATGTCCGTGGAGCCCCCAATTCCTTTGTTTCCCCCCTCTCCATCGCCTTCCTCATCATCACCTTCACCATCCTCTACAACCTCTCTGGTAGCCGACCAACAACACTCACCCTCGTAGAGTTCCATGATGACTCCCATTTTAACCAATGATGTTTTCCTATGAACATATGGAGGGGGCTCACGGTTCAACATACTTACCATTTTATTGGTGAGCAAACAAAGGACCGAGCTATCCTTGTTACAAACATCCCCCCAAAAATCACACTCGTATCCCTTACACTCTTTTGGTAATTGGCAAGCCAATAAGGGATGTTGCAAATAACCCATTCCCTAAAGATGCAATAGAGATAGAATAAGTCAATCTCGGTGACATGATTGGTGGTTTTCTTTCTACCCATGATGGTCATCGTGATGCACCAATGAGAAACCTTGATCCTTTGGTTCCTAATAGATTTTGCTTTTGGGTTCCCCACATTATACCCGCCATCACCAATAATAGGCCAAAACATATGAGTTAAATGAGTGGAATTGACCATTTCCGCCCCTCTTAATCTACTAAGTTTCACGGCATTTTGAGATTCCCTCTCGGAGTATAAACCAACTCTCCATCCAAACTCAAGGAGGGACATTTCTCTTTCTACTACTCCCAACCTAAATGTGACACCTTTGTGTAGTAGTTCATACCTACAAGGGGAGGCGTCAACTCAAATGAAGCAAATAATTCGCGAACAAGCTTGCGGAAGATGGGCTTGTTGATTTGGAAAAGGTTAACCCATTGTGGTCTAGAGAAGGTATCGGTGTTGATGAAGTTAAAGAATGGCTGAGCAAGACCTTTGTTGGAGAGAAACTCAGAATCAACAACATCCTCAGAGTGAATCGAGCGCCCAACGAGGTTGTTGTAGTTCATTTGATGGTTTCCATTGTCAAACCACCCAAACTTGCGAACCTTTTCTTCCATTG
Organism: Tanacetum coccineum; assembly: GCA_026074375.1. Taxonomy (NCBI): domain Eukaryota; kingdom Viridiplantae; phylum Streptophyta; class Magnoliopsida; order Asterales; family Asteraceae; genus Tanacetum; species Tanacetum coccineum. The sequence continues at coordinate 57,854 of BQNB010021276.1, read as the reverse complement.
TTTCTTCGCGAGATAAGGAGGCTTGCCCCCTAGTGCTCCTAGCTCTTTTGCTCATTGCCTATATTAAAGTTAGAACAAGAAACGAGAGGAGTTAGAGAGCGAGAATTTTAGAGAGCGAGAATTAAGCAACATGTTTGCTCAGATGGTGGCGACGGCGTCACCAATAACATGTGACGCCGTCACAGATGGTCTGATTCAAAAAAAATGTTTTTGCGAGGGAAAACTAAGCTATTTTATGATAAACATGTTCCCAAACACCCCCTAAGCATCAGACCCACTTTGAAAATTCGAAAAATTAGAGTCATCAATTCTGAATCCGATTTGTTTTCGTACAAGTGTTGATTTCGAATGATTCAATACTAAAGGTAATAACAAACTACTTAGATTGGTGTCCCATCGTTCCTTACTTCAATCAGTTAGGTACGAATCAAACTAGGGGAATCACTCAATAGAATAGATTTGAAATTGATTAACTAAAACCGCAAGAGTACGAGGAATGATTTACTTACCGATTAATGATCGTTGGATAGCCGGAATTGAGTTTAGGATTGATGAGGGTGGTTGTTGGTTGCTTGTGGTTATGTGAAGGAGAAAGGGGGATTATGATAGGTTTTATGAGTTTTAGACCCGGATTGTTGTGACGGCGTCACATTTTAACCGTGACGGCGTCACGGGAAATTTTTCACTTTGGACCCTTATTGTTTTAGGAGTTTCGGAATTGCAGCCCATGACTTCCTTTAAAGTAAAGATCACGTGTCTTTCTTCCGGGGTAAAACACACGGTTGCTCACTACGTGTGTAAACGAGCAGTGGGGAGAGGGATCTCGTTTGATGGGGTCGTTAACCATGAAAGTGGTGTCATTTTGAGTAGGAGGTTGAATGGCTAGGGAATTGCTCGGGTTGTGATGGGACTGATTAGTCCCTTCTCTAGGTTTAAACCCAAAGGTATTCTTCCGAGGTTGAGGCAGATTTGAGGGTATTATTCAGACATGTCTTATGCATAGAAGATTTGTAGAAGTAGGAAATGTCTCCATCTCGAGGTTTTCTAAGAGGTCACGTTTAACACTGTTCTCCAGGACCTTAGTGTCCGGATACTTTGTGATTTTCTCAATCTTCCTAGGTTTATTTTCGTTTTCCTTTATCCTTTCCTTAAGTCGTCTCACAACTTCTGAAGAGAATTCCATGAATTCTTTTGCAATAGCTCGCATGTAATCTTCGAGTTGCCCGACCCTTTCTTCTTAATCGAGGATGAAGTTCATCACAATGTGCTCAAATTCTTCTTGACGTGATGGCTCCAAGGGTGGTCGATACATTTCGTTGGTTGTTAACCGGAATATGCTTTCACTTTCTCCCATTAACGAGATTGCCTCTTTCATAAGTGGGTTGACTTTATGCTCTATGATTCCAAGTAATTGTTTTTTGTCGAGATTTTTGTAATTAAGGGTCACTTCATCTGGGATGAAGGCATCATTCCACCCTTCGTTCTCATATTGGCCAGCTTCTCGATAGCAGCCCAGGCTTTATCTGACCTTAGTTTTCTAAGTCACCCTCCCGCTGCATAGTCAATGCCCTTCTGAGTGGTGCCGTCGACATGATCGTAGAAAATTTGAATTTGAAGCCAATGATCGATGCCATGATGAGGGACTTTTTAGAGTAAGTCCTTGAAATGAGTCCATGCTTCGGATAAATATTCTCTATGATGTTATTGAAACATCAGGATATCATTGCGGAGTTTAGCGGTCCTTCCCGGTGGAAAGAATTAAGCAAGTAATCGGGTAGTAAGATCCTCCCATGTGGTGATGGATCCTGCTGGAAGACGTTCAAGCCAATTGCTAGCTTGATCGCGAAGGGAAAATTAAAATAAACGCAGGCACATTCTTTCCCTATTTTCACCGTCAAGGTCAAGTGAGTCCACTAGTTTTAGGAAATCCTTAAGTTGTTGGTTTGGATCCTCAGACCGAAGTCCATGGAATGAGCATCCGTTTTGCACCAACCGGATGGTGTCGGATCGAAGAGGTACCATGTTGTTCCCTACGAGGAGCTGGATGGTATTCATATAGCCCTCGTGGCTAGGTTTGGAGTAGTCTCGTAGAGTACGGATATGATTCTCGTCTCCCATGGTGGTCGACGAGAATGGGTTACAAAACAGATAACACAAAGAACAAATAGACTACGAGAAAGCTAGTATGCAGAAATTAAATCTTACTTGAAAGGATTCGAGCAAGTAGAACTAAGCTAAACTATGATCAGAACCTAACTATTCCCCGGCAGCGGCGCCAAAAACTTGTTGCGGTTGTCGTAAGGGACTTCTACAAGAAGTTTTACAACTCCCTAGGCAGTGTACCTAACTGTTGTAGTGTAGTATAGGCAAGACTCGAGGGTTGTTATCGTTCTCTAGGGGAATAGGTTGGGAAGGTTTTGGTCACGGTCTAATAGAATTCTAAGGGTTGTGAGAAGATTCTTTTTGTGTTTTTTTATATTTTATGAAAGCAGTAAAACATATGTTTGAGAGATTGGTTGGTTTTAGCTATTAAACTAAATATAAACTACACTACTGGTGATAACAATATAATAAAAGAATGTTTTTATTTAATCATGTATTACTCCCTAGATTGCTTCTCCTAGTGTTGTTGCTTTGGCACACTTGTGATGATCTATGTTATTATTTCCTAAGTCATGAACGAATTACACGAACCCGCCGTCTATTTAATATTTTGTTAAGGCAACGCACAAGTAAGGTAGTATGAAGACTATTACAAGGCCCCTAAGAGTATATTAAATGCATTTGAAATATATTAAGAGTGGATCAACCATATAAGGGGCAAGGTAGTATGAAGACTGTTACCCGATGGTATCCTTTCTATACAATCATGTTTTCCTAGACATATCAACAGCGATACAGACAAAAGCTGGTTTTCTAAGACCTAACATGCATATTCATCACAAGAAGCAACACCACTAAGATCTACATTCTAGGTTTCATACAATCATAAATAAACACAATAGAAGGTTTAGCCAAACATGTTAAAGATAAAGCAAGAACAGATAAGAACCACACAACAAGATATATTGAATGATTAAGATAGTATTACTTGATTAAAACATGAGTTGAAGAGAGTACAATAGGGTTTTGAGGCTCTAAAATCATCCCTAACAGCTGCTAAACGAACTAGGATTCGTCCCTTTCTTTTACTCTAAAGTTACACATTTAAAACCCTAAAAACGGATTTATAAATATAGGAAAATCACTGTGACGGCGTCGCGTTTTAATCGTGACGCCATCATGAATAGAATATTCTAGATAATGGGCTGGGTCGTGCATTCTGACGCCGTCGTGGATTCTTGTGACGCCGTCTTGGTAAGAGTTATGACGGAGTCACGTGTAATTTGTGACGCCATCTCCAGCCGCTGTGAACATAATCTTGAGAGATGTTGGTGTAAGTCCGTAGTCTTGTCCGTTTCTTCTCTAAATGAGCCCAAGTCACGTGTATGTCCTCCAAATTCTAAATACCTAAAAAGGAACGATTAAGTACCTATTTTGGGCATAAATGCACGATTTAAGGGGTTAAACGACCCCAAAAAAGTGTATAAAATAACACCTCATCATTATGCCATTTGGTTAGACTATCGCACCGGCTGTATTTAAGGATATCATGAATCGAGTGTGCAAGCCATACTTGGACAAGTTTGCGATTATCTTTATTGACGACATTCTGATCTACTCAAAGAACAAGCAAGAACATGAAGACCATCTTAAGTTAATCTTATAGTTGCTTAAGAAGGAGGAGCTGTATGCCAAATTTTCTAAGTGTGAATTTTAGATTCCTAAAGTGCAGTTCCTCGGTCACGTGATTGACAGAAAGGGCATTCACGTGGATCCCGCCAAGATCAAGTCTATTAAAGATTGGGCATCTCCTAAGACTCTAACAGAGATTCATTAATGTTTAGGTCTTGTCGGTTAATATCGATAATTCATTGAAGGATTTTCAAAGATAGCCAAGTCAATGACCAAGCTAACCCAAAAGAAGGTCAAGTTTGATTGGGGTGACAAACAAGAAGCCACTTTTCAGTTATTAAAGCAGAAACTGTGTAGCGTACCTATCTTGGCTTTACCTGAAGGAGCTGAGAACTTTATTGTTTATTGCGATGCTTCACATAAAGGATTAGGTGCTGTCTTAATGCAAAATGAGAAGGTGCAATTACAACAACTAAAAATTCATAAGAAGAATTACACGACTCATGATTTGGAGTTAGGAGTAGTAGTGTTCGCTCTAAAGATTTGGAGGCACTATCTGTACGGAACAAAGTGTACTGTGTTCACTGATCACAAAAGTTTACAGCATATCCTTGATCAGAAGGAGTTGAACATGAGGCAACGTCGTTGGTTGGAATTGCTCAGTGATTACGATTGAGAGAATCGTTATCACCCAGGGAAAGCAAATGTAGTGGCTGACGCTTTAAGCAGAAAAGAATGAATTAAACCATTACGGGTTCAAGCCTTAGCCATGACTATTGGTTTGGATCTTCCTAAGCAAATTTTGGACGCTCAGACTAAGGCAAGGAAACCAAAAAACTTCAAGGCCGAAGATGTGGGAGGTATGACCAGGAAAGAAAGTTGGAACCGCATGCTGACAGAACACTGTGTTTGAAGAACAGGAGTTAGTTACCGTGTTATGGTGATCTAAGGAATTTGATTATGCATGAGTCCCACAAATTAAAATATTTTGTTCATCCGGGTTCTGACAAGATGTACCAAGACATGAAGAAATTGTACTGGTGGCCCAACATGAAAGCCGATATTGCCACCTATGTTAGCAAGTGTTTGGCATGCTTAATGGTAAAAGCTGAACACCAAAAACCATCTGGTTTGTTGGTGCAACCTGAGATCCCTTAGTGGAAGTAGGATAATATCACCATGGATGTTATCACCAAGCTCCCCAAGACGTCAAGTGGTTATGATACCATTTGGGTGATTGTAGACCGTCTCACTAAGTCTGCACACTTTTTGCTGATGAGGGAAAATGACCCAATGGAGAGATTTACAAGACTGTACATGAAAGAAGTAGTCACGAGACATGGAATACCAGTCTCAATCATTTGTGACTGTAACGGTAGATTTACGTCAAATTGCTGGAGGTCGTTCCAGAAGGCTTTGGGTACTTGTTTGGATATGAGTACTGCTTACTATCCGTAGACCGATGGACAAAGCGAAAGAACCATTCAGACACTAGAAGATATGTTACGCGCTTGCATAATAGACTTTGGAAATGGTTGGGATAGACACTTACCGCTGATTGAGTTCTCATACAACAATAGTTATCATACTAGCATTAAAGCTGCACCATTTGAGGTTCTTTATGGTTGTAAGTTTCGATCACATGTTTGCTAGGCCGAGGTAGGAGATATTCAGCTCACCAGTCCAGAAATTATTCACGAGACAACCGAAAAGATCATTCAAATCAAAAGCAGAATTCAAGCCGCTCGTGATCGTCAGAAGAGTTACGCCGATGTAAGGCGTAAGCCTTTAGAATTTCAACTTGGTGACAAGGTCATGTTGAAGGTATCACCTTGGAAAGGGGTTATCCGTTTAGGCAAATGGGGGAAGTTAAACCCAAGGTATATTAGACCTTTCAAGGTGTTAGCAAAAGTGGGAACCGTTGCTTATAAACTAGAACTTCCTCAACAATTAAGCAAGGTTCATAGCACGTTTCACGTATCTAATTTTAAGAAATGTTTATCCGATGAGCCATTGGCAATTCCATTGGATGAAATACACATTGATGATAAGCTTCAATTCATTGAAGAACCAGTGGAGATCATGGATCATGAGGTCAAGCGGTTGAAGCAAAGTCGTATCCCCATTATCAAGGTTCAATGAAACTCTTGGAGAGGTCCCGAGTTCACATGGGAACGTGAAGATCAATTCCGAAAGAAGTATTCACATCTCTTCATAAAAACCGTATCCTTGACAAGTGCCGCGTCTTGAACCTTGCAGACAAGGCTCCTTTAACGGGGGAAGACTGTAACAATCTGTTATTTTAGGTCATTTTACGACTCAATACTTTCCATTATTTGTTTTTAGGGTTTCGTCGTTTAGTTAAATCGCGTAAACTAAAAATCAACATTCAACCTAAACGGACATCAAACAAGTAAAAGTTTACGTCAAGCAAGTGTTATATAATTATTACGAAGATAATTTATAACTTTTCATATTTTATTTTTATCGGTTACGTAAAACGTCTACGTTTCATAATAAATTACATTTAGGCATACACGGAAGCATCAATACTTTAACAAATACCCACTATTATACCCAATACCCAAAAATTAAATCATTTTATACTTATATGTACACATGGCCGATTTTACAAGTGATACCACACACAAATAAAACCTTAATGCTCTACTAAAGTCATTTCATGCTAGTTGTTAACCTATAAGTACAACCTTAAACACCATTTTCCATAAATTGTCTAATCTCTTGTGTCCTCACCCTCTCCTAACTGATCCCTCCTCCTACGGAGGAGGAGAGCACCTTACAACATGTCCTTAAAACCACTCTTAGTCCATGGTTTGTTAAGGTAGTCTTGCTTAATACTTTTGACTATAAATAGAAGGTCCTAGGAAGTCTTATACACATATTTCCTTTGCAAGTAAACTCTCAAAAAATTCTCTCTTGTTCTCTATTATAACTCACGGCTTAAAAAGAATTTTTAGGGTTTCTATAGTTTTGATTCTAGCAAGGTTATAATCATACAAGTATTATTAGATATAATATATAAGGTGTATCAAGGTGATTTGGAAGCTTGGGTGTTAATTAAACAAGTATTATTAGATATAATATATAAGGTATATACCGCGGCCGTATGTGGCCCTTTTGTTGCGGTACTTTTCATGTAACCGGTTTTACAACACTTTTTAGATATATCCATTGTGTATAGATGTTGTTGCTATCTTTTTATATCACGTGTGATACCTTTATTAGGATAGTCTTGTGAATATTTGTGGGTTATTCTCCCGGCGCCGGGCTTGCAATACCTCTTACGCGCCTGAGCTAATTTTGAGGTTGCTCAACCTTTATTATACGGGATAATATTTTTGTGGAGCGTGGCTCCGTGCAAGCATGCTTTAACGATTAATATAACTTTGCAAAGTAAAGATAGTTTAAAATTTAAAACTTGTGAGGGTAGCTAATCCCCACTTTTTCATTGAAATTCAAAATATGCAAACAAATACAAATATTGCCCTTCGGAGCATCATGTGCCGGGCGAATTCTTACATTTCATGTATATAACATTTTTTGAGATTACAAATGTTCCACGTTCTTGGTACGTCATTTCCTTTGCGGTCTTTTAGCTTGTAAGCCCCCTTTCCGAGTGATTCTTTAACTTCATATGGTCCCTCCCACTTGGGTCCGAGTTTACCTCCGTCCTGGGCATGACTTGCTTCATTGCTGCGGTAGACCATTTCGCCCGGTTTGAAGCTTGTTCCGCGGACTCTTGAGTTGTAATACTTTTCCATCTTTTTCTTGCTTTTTGCTTCTTGTATGGCTGCTTGCTCCCTTCTTTCTTCTATCAGGTCTAAGTTGATCCCCAAAGCTTCGTTGTTATTAGCCTGATCCACCTCCGTGGTCCGAAGTGTTGGCATGCCTATTTCCGCCGGTATGACCGCTTCCGTGCCATATGTTAACGAGAATGGTGTTTCCCCGTTACTTGACTTGATCATTGTACGGTGAGCCCATAGGACGTGCGGAAGTTCTTCCAACCAATTTTTACTTCTTTCCTCAAGCCGTGCTTTTATTCCTTCCCCTAAGCTTCTATTTGCTCTTTCAACTAGACCATTTGCTTGCGGGTGTTTCACAGAGGCAAAGCATTGGCGGATGCAAAGTTTCTCACACCAATCTTTGAATGGATTGTCACGGAATTGCTTTCCATTGTCTGATATGATTTCTCCTGGTAGGCCAAACCTACAGACAATGTTATCCCATACGAACTTCTTCACTTGATTGCCCGTGATGGTTGCGACAGCCTTTGCCTCGATCCATTTGGTGAAATAATCGATGGCAACAATTAAGAATTTGACTTTACCTGGTCCTTCCGGGAAAGGTCCGGCTATGTCTATCCCCCATTTATAAAATGGCCATGGGGACGTGATGGGGGTCAAGTTCTGCTGCGGATTTCTTGGGACGGGGCGGTGCACTTGACAGTCATTGCACTCCCTTACTAATTTCCTTGCATCCATATGCATTGTCGGCCAGTAATACCCGGTTTGGATTGCTTTGGCGACCACCGATCTGGGGCCGGAATGCATGCTGCATGACCCCTCATGTATCTCTCTTAGGACATAGTTTGCTTGGAGTGGTCCAACGCACCGGAGCCATGGTCCTAAAAAAGACTTTTTATACAGGGTTCCATTGATCATGGCGTACCTGACCGCTTTTCGACGTACCGCCCTAGCCTTCTTTTTATCCTCCGGAAGGATCTCTTTTGTCAGGTACTCACGTATTGGTGTCATCCAGGTGTTACCTTCTTCTTGCACCACGTCAAGGATTTCTTTTTCGTTTATGGACTTTTCCTTTAATTCTTCCACGAGCACTTGTTTATTAAGATGCGCGAAGCTTGTGGATGCAATCTTGCTCAGGGCATCTGCTTTCTTGTTTTCACTTCGTGGGATTTGTTTGATGGAAAATTCCTTAAAGCTTTTTGTAAGTGTTTTTACTTTGTTCAGGTATTGGACCATGCCTGACTCTTTGGCGGTGTAAAAAAAATAAAATTATTACTTCTTTAAAGGAACTCAGATTATATAACGCCGATAACAGAAACATAAAAAAATAAAATTTCATTACAAATTCGAAAGTAGGGGCAGGCAATGCAATGCCAAGGCAGGAGTGAATTACATGAATGGCTGGAATGAAATGGGAAAACAGAATGATTCACAAATGCAAATAAAAGCCTTTCAAAATGCATACTCTTCTATTCACTTTATTTATTTATTTACTTATTTTTGTGATGTAATATTGAGCACAACTCCTGAAACCTCCTCAGCTCGATTGACCACCCATACGAATTGCTCCTCACTTTTCCTCGTCAACAGCCAATGGAACAGATTCAGCCTGCAATGGAATCGGTAAACACCAACCTCATATCAGCTTAAGTAATCGGTTAAGTTGCATGATTCAGTGACTTATAAAAGACATATAAGTTAACAAATTAACATACCAATTGGCGGTACTTGAGAGCATAAAACATTTCAAGATAACGACGAATCTCAAGCCTGTCAAGCTTTGACACATGCTTCCAGAATCCATAAACTCCAGCAAGTGTCAACAACCTTTCTGAGTAAATCTGCCATGTGTATCTGTCCAACATATTTCAAGTTAGAAAGAAATATCCTATATGATAAGGGTTTTTCTAACGGGTTTTTGGCTTTTAATAGCCACGTACTTTCTCAAATGTACCCATATGGTACGTGTACTAAATTTATTGCCCATATCATACCCGAACTTTGCATTTCGTGTCAATATGGTACGTAAACTGAATTTTCCACCTGTTTAACAGGCTAAACGCATACGTGGCATCCTAATACTATTCATCATCTTCTCAGCTAGATCTTGCGATACGCTGACCGGAACACATCGCGAAGAACAATGATATAGCTTAAGCACTATTCGCGAAGAACAATGATAGGTGCATCTCCAAGGAACACATCGTCCCCGTTTCCCATTGGAGCACTATTCGCGAAGAACAATGATATACCTTAAGCACTATTCGTGTCAATATTTTTTTATGTTATTATTCGTGAAAAAAATTAGAATTTTTTGCAAAACTTTAAAAAAAATTCGTACTTTTAAAACGTAAAATTGTATAATTTTTCAAAGGAAAACATTTAGTTTTTTATATTTTAGATTTTTCTTAACTTTAAAAAGCTGTTTTAATTTTTTAAATATCTGCAATCACACGATACAACTCTCCGTTCCTCACTCTATTCATCTGTGAAGAAATCCATCTAAACTGTCCGTTGAGTTTGTAGTTTTCAATGAGCTCATACATCTTCTTCATTTGGGCTTGCTCTTCAAGATCTTTAGATTCCTTCCTTCTATCACCACCAACCACAACAAGGTTCACCAATTCACGAAGCTTGTCATTCTTGGCATACCACTCCACCAGTCCTGTCAAGTTCTTCACATTGTCCAGTCGTGCCATTGTGAACAGGATTGGCTTATTCTTGTCTTTCAACACACACCTATGCAACACTCAAATGTTACTATTAATTTTAACTGATCCCATAAATAATAAATACATGACGTGTGTAAGCAGTAAGCATACATGTGCTCGTCGTTCTCAACAGAATTGAAGAGAAGTTCATCGATTTCAGGGTGGAATGCTGTGAGTCTCTTTTCTTTCTCAGTGTAAGAGTAGTAGATTCCCATATCAGCACCGGGTGAAACAATATTGAACTTAGGGTCAAAAACATCAATCCCGTGAACCACCCTGTATAGTCCAGGCATTGTAAAGGCAGTATGACTCTCATACTGTCCAACCGTGTCCTTGCTGCATCATCCATTTTCTCACATTATATTTAGGCTTTTCATTTATAAACAAGAACTGTGAAGAAAATGAGAATAGGAAAATATACCTTCCCGCAATCTCTTGGAAAGTACTAGTTATGATGAAGTCGGTATGATTCATGGCAATAAGATCAGCTGTAAATTGCGATGAAAAGTGATACTTTTCCTCAAAGTTCTTCCAGTATATATCTGAATCAGGGTACTTGGTTTTCTCCAAGGCATGGGCAATCGTACACTACAATATGTATAAGTACTATAATTAATTAATTATCACCAAACTGGTACTAGTAAGTATGAAAATGATACAGTTAGGAAGATACCTGAGTGACACCCAACTTGTGAGCAAGCAAAGAGGCAACCAGGTTTCCCTCACTGTAATTTCCTATGATCAAATCTGGTTTCGCCTGTAGCTCTGCTGTTACTTCTTTCGCAACATCCTAATATATTAGTTAGCCCCGAAAAACGCAGTTAGTACTCTCGAGTAAATATTAATAAATAATCAATGAATATGTCACAGGAAAAGGAAAATGGTGTTACCTCGGTGAAAGTCTCGATGTATGGCCAGACCTCAAAACGAGAGATCCATTTACGGAGAATACCCTTTTCGGTACGGAATGGAACTCTGAGAATATGAGAGTTCTCTGCTCCAAAGACTTTCTCAAGACGCTGACCACACGTGGTTCCAACGGCATCAGGAAGTAGCCTTGTGACAATGAGAATGCGAGGAACAATATCAAGACCTTGCTCTTTGATCCTCTTGCGCATCTCACGCTCCAACGCAGGAACTTGATCAAGAATGTAAACAACCTGACCACCTGTGTCTGGATATCCCAACACGTTCTCTTGAGCAAAGTAACCATGTGGTGAAAGAATGACCACATTGAAGACCATTGGGATTCTTCCGAGGAACTTCTCAAGAGTGCTTGCATCAGGCGCCTCGAGAAGTTCCAAAAGCATATGGATCATCTCCATGACACCTTCTGCTTTGTTACCCCAACCTCGCTCCAATCCAATCTCTTGAAACTTATGTGCAAATTCAGAGTACGGGGTAGCTGCATCCAGTGTGGACAAGTACTCTGACGCCTTCCTCAACACAGATTGAAGCGCATTCAGGTTTTGGATTCTGTCATTCAGCATCATGGTCTGCACATGCATAACTTATTTATTACGAGTAGTAAATTACAAGAACATTTTTGATTCAGGGTTGCATGAGTAGTAAGGACAAGGATTTTTGCGGCGTAATCTTAATTTTTGTAGTACCCTCAATTTTTCTTAAAAGAATCCGGTCTAAACAAAATTTTTGTAGATCTTCTTAGTTTTCTATAAACGCATCCTGTCAATGTGTGATCTGGTTCGGTCCCTGGTTTGAATGAATAAATGAAAGTAGTAGTGAAATGGTAGGTACCTTTCCCTTGCTTTGGTGAGTACGGAGGAAATCGAGAAGAGGATGCAGGCTGTCTTTGTCATGAAACATTTTGGCGGAGAGATGTCTGTTAAGGAACTCGACTCCGTTACCAATTGATTTGGTGAGTGTGGGGCGAGGGAATGATGCCGTAAATGGTTCAAAGTCAAGTTCAAGTACAAAGTTACCTTTAGACCTGCAGCATTTCATTATTCCATTAATCACTAAAACCATATATACTACTCGTATAAGTTAGAGAAAGAAAGATTAATTACCTGGTTCCGTTAACGAGTTCTTCTTTGAAGTGAAGGTATTCAGTGACAGAGAGTTCTTCAACAACAAGAGCATTAATATTAACTTGAACATATTCCCAAACACCGGGACGAAGACGAATAGCAAGAGCAACCCAAGGAGGAAGGACAATGGCTTCCTGAGCGCATTTTAAAACCTTGTAAAAAGCACCATCTTCATGAAGCTTTGTTGGGTCTTCTTTGCAGATTGCTTCGAATTCAGCCATCACTTGGTGTGGCTTCAGTATTCCTTTTCCATGGCTTTCCAACCTTTTTTATAAGAAATATTGTATTAGTTACTACACTATATATACAACTTATAATAATCATATGAACATAACTGGTAATGTCTTCTCACAATCAGAAAGAAAATTGTGTCCGACCATTATTGATCACGTTTACATGAAGTTGAGAACTCAACCCATAGTTGATGGATAGTAAAATGCTGTACCTTGTAAGAACCATGAGGATTTCATTACGATGAGTTGCAAGAATCGAATCGAGACGTTCACGAAGACTGTGAACACGGGTCAGAACACGTTCTGCCATATTCAATCACTATCAACTTAATTTGTTTATATTTATTAGGATGATCAAAACTGCCCAAACAAGAAAACAGAAACACAGAGTTAGGATCAGAATAAAAAAAGTTAAAAGTCAATTATTTACTAGAAGAACATAGATAAGAAAAGACATTGGCGGCTAAACTTTATTAATCAACCAACCAACTTTATGATTATTATTATTATTATTAACATAGAAAAAACAACAAATGCTAAGGTGTCGCAACAACACGCACTAAATAATACTAGTATTAACTAGCTAGTATAACTTATGAACAAGAATATGAAGATGTGATCGTAATAGAAAGAAGAAGAAGAAGAATATATACTCGTACCTTTGTTGTTAACTGGCCGTAGATCTCGTAATCCAAACCCGATACCAATAGTGAATGTAAAATATAGTTACAGTAACTATCGAAGTTATAGTGAAAAGAAAGACGATTAATACATTCATATCGCAACACGACGTCCCGTTGTTGATCCTCAAGTAGCTGGAAATTGTAGCTACGTGTCGCTCGTCAACTAGATAAGAAACCGGGAAAGACACCACACGAAAAGGGTAAGCTACGTGTGTTCATGAGACTAAGCAGGGGGGGAAATGTATCATGAAGTGAAGTAACGAGGGACTAAAGCGCGTCTTCCTAGGTTAGAGAGAGTAATAAAATGATAGCAGAACATTAAAGGCAGAGAAGGCATTCTCCCTTTTTTTTTTACTACGAAAGGATAAGCACTGTCCTAAATAAAGTAAACCAACATATAGCCTTCAACCCCGTCCCACAGACTCACTATACACCCCCACACACAATCTACATAGACCGTCCAGATGCTCACTCACCCCCCCCACTGGCACCTCTACCCCCCGTCCTCCCCCCCACCCCCTACCCCGCCACCTAACACACCCGAACCAACAGCACTGGATATCCCCGTGCTCATCTGGCCTACAGAACGAAATCCCCCGACCCCCAAATGCAGATGCCAGCGAGCTAAGCTTCAGATTTATATTTATTGCAACAAATAGGGAGGCAGTCACCGTATTATATTCACTTGTTATATGGAAGGTGGTGGTAGGTGGCTTGTAACAGTTACGCAGCCCTCAGCACCTGGTCTTTCACCTCTCCCCCCCCTCCGACACCCCCCCCGAGGCTGTTTTCCCCCCCCGCTTCCTGCTCGCGAGTCTGTATCCTTGGGTTTCAACTAGTATTATTATTAATAGAATAATCATATCGTCTGTACTGGTTTGGGTCAAATCTTTATTTTCATTTTTAATTTCTTTTCTTGCATAGATCATCCTTATCTATAAACTTTGTCACACCATTAACGGCTATTGATCTTGTCTCTTAAGTGCTCTATGTGCCTTGCACATGAGAGTAGGGGTGTCAAACGGGTTATCGGGTCGGGTTTGAGCCTTATCGGGTCGGGTCTATCGGGTTTTGGAAAAATAAAAACGAACCCGCAACCCGACCCTATAAGGTTTCGGGTTTATCGGGTTCGGGTCTATCGGGTTGCGGGTTATCGGGTTGGGTCTATCGGGTTATCGGGTTACATGTTAATCTAATTCTAAAATTTACTTCCTATACGAAAATAACGCTCAAACTTAAATTTAACTAAAATGTTGAATATGTGAGACACTGACATAGTATGTTCTTTGTCTTTTACTAAATAAGGAATAGTTTATCTTAGTAGATCGTTATAGCAGATTAGCAGCATAAACACGAAAAATAGAAAAGTAAACATACTGATTGTGCAAACTTTTGTAAGCATGTAACCAAAATTTGAAAGAACCTTATCATAAGGAACGCTTAGTAATTAAATATCTATGACTTAATTGACCATGTAAAAGAGACTTTAATTCAAAAAAATCTTAGATATTTTAATGCGGTTTATTAGCTTTTCGGGTTTTCGGGTCAACCGATACAAATTAGTTATGACCCTAATTAATAGAATAATCATATCGTCTGTACTGGTTTGGGTCAAATCTTTATTTTCATTTTTAATTTCTTTTCTTGCATAGATCATCCTTATCTATAAACTTTGTCACACCATTAACGGCTATTGATCTTGTATCTTAAGTGCTCTATGTGCCTTGCACATGAGAGTATAATTGTCTTTTTTTTTTCTTCTCCCCAAACACAACACCATTTCTTTTTTGTAAATTAAAGACACACTCAATACACCTATAATTTCCCAAAACCCAATCTTATTTGTTTATCTCAAATGATAACTATTATTAAGCAAACTAAAAGGATAGTGTGTCGGCTGTCATCTTCCTCCGCCTTCATTTTCATATCCACATTTTTCCAAAACCTCCTAATTTTTACATACATCACAAATCAAAGGTTTTATTAGCTAAATAATCAACTAATGTTATCCGGTGATATGTGGAATATAGTTTAGATTTTTTTAGTTCTTGATTTGTACAAATCTTACAACTTCATAGGCCGAGTCAAAGTTCTTCTATATTCTATTTCTTTTCTAGTCGTCATTTTGGTTACAGAATGAACTTTTTGTTGAACATGGTTTTTGGTTCTTAAACATTAAATTTTAGCTCGGTTTTAATGAAATAGAAATTAATAATGTTTCAGAACACTTTTGATTTCAATGTTGATATATAAGCATGTTCTTTCCCTTATTATTGTAAGTTATAGAATAAAGTAATAAACACAAAAAGGACATAGTGTTGTTTGGAAATAAGAAAAAAAAAAATAAAAAATAGCACATGAGGAGTTTAACAGACTAAATTGACGGTCATTACTGATAAGGATGAACTGTGTGATAGAAGTTCAAAATAAAGATCATTCATGCAAGAAAAAATAGTTATACACCAAGATTCGTGTCAAACCACATAAACGAACAGTATAAATTTACTCTATTACTACATTCGTTTCAAAATAAGTGTTAAGTTTGACTTTTTAGAGTGAAACTAGTTCAAATTTAACCTTACCTATTTTTGTGTGTTATATAATACTTGATGTAAAATATATGAATGCATTGAGATTTAAATATATATTTCAAATATTATATAACACAAACAAAAATATTTAAAATTAAAGTTGAATCAGTTTGACTATAAAAAATTAAATTGAACACTTATTTTAAAACGAAAATAATAATAATTATAAGAGTCAAGTTATTTTGGAGACTAGTAATCTCCTACATACTGAAGGACAGATCTGAGCCGTTGATTACATAGAATTTAATCAAATGATAAAAAACACGGGGGGACCATTATTGCCAAATTCTGAAACATATCAGAGGGACTAAAAATGTAAATATGTAAACACCCCACCTACCCTCAATTTCCAGTAAAAAAACACACACCACACACATTCTCTCTCTACACATCAAACCCTAACCAAAAGATACAAAAATCTGCACAAATAAACCATGAAAATCATGAAATTAACACAAAAATGCAACAAGGAACTAGTAAATCAACCGATCTTGGAAAAAAACGGTTCAAAATGAACGGATTCATAACGCCGATGATGGTACACTTATACAGATGCATTAGCTTGTTGTTATTTAAGTATAAAGGAGAACTTTTATAGATAGAGATGGACTGTTTTTAGGAAAAGGAAGGAGTACCGGTGGTGGTGGAGGTGTTGGTTCCGATGATGCTAATAACGGTGTTGATGATCGAGAAAAGGTTCATTTTGAAAATTTGACTTTTTTGACTTTCTTTATTGAGATGTATTTTGTTGTTAATATATGTTAATTTTGACTTATACGTTAGTTTTGATTTGATTATTTTTGGTATATGATTAAGCGTGGTCCAATTGATGTTGAAAACATTCGGATAAGGAGTTTGTAAGTGTGTGGCTGCTGCAAAGTTTATTGCAAATGTTTTTAGTCTGTTATTGTGTCTGTGTGTCTGCAGCTTATTATGGTTGGCTGCTGCAATTAAGCGTTTGGTTGCTGCAATTTATAGCACTTAATTTCTGCGATTTATAGTGTTTGGCTGCTATAATTCTATTTGTGTCTGTTTGCGGCCTCTTAGTTTGTGATATCAGTCTTGGATTTAAGTATATTATAAGGAGTTATTGGGTGTGTCCGACTTTCTATGGTGCTTTCTTTTCAAATGACTTAAAAACCCATATCTAGTCATAAACAAATTGACAAACTTTTTTAAAGTTTGAACAGTGGTTTTAAGAAAAATGTGCATAATAATAAAAATGTCGACTATCGAATAAAACATAACTGCTATAACTGCTAGTGGACGAAGACCGAACCCACAAGGCTCGTATCATTATGGGATGATCAAGCGAGCCTGGCTGTACCATTATGCTAGAATAATACTACATTGATTGATAGGAATTTGGGGATATAGAGTGGGTGCGATGCAATGAAACCTTTATACTAATAAACGTATAGAAGCTATATCTTACACACAATGTTCTGAGTACTATCATCGACATCTTTCGGATAAAAATTGTTGAGCTCTTATATATAGGTAATACCCATTGTAATCCTCATAAACATTTATGCCAAGTCCATATTGCAATGTTGAAACTATGGTCACAACGTGGTTATGACCAAGTTTTAACATAAACATACTACCCATATCGTCTATCTATTGAGCTTTACACTAGGGTTAAAGTCTTAACTTTCATGGTCTGATACACAATGGATACCTGTAATAGAATTTATAGTAAAATAGATACATCAATACACAAAACACTTGAATTTGCTAAAGCTTAACAAAATTGTTATAATGCACGGGTCACCAGTTCAAGTCTTTATATGTCTTTTTTGCCAACTGTTGTATGGATTAATTTGTTTTTTCTTATTCATACAACATGATTTTAATAGCTACATCCATCATGAAGCTCTCATTAAAGACTAATACCTTTCACCTTTGACTTTCTATTAAATTCTGAGATGTGGAAAATATGTTTGACACTAGGTTATATCTAGCTGAAGTGTGCTATAATATTAGCTGTAGTTTTTATTCGATATAGGTAAAGAAAACAGAGTTGCTTCACATATATCTATACTACTGATGTTAGTTAACTTGCACATCTTTGGTGCCGCCAACTTACTTAAGACCTGCTGTAAACTATTTTGTTATGACCTAATGTTTTACAAAAGACCTGCAAGTATCTTAGTTATAGCTACATATTGTGAGGTTAAAACATAGTTACCATAAACCTAAATTTTTGGTTTTTTTTTATAAGAGATAAGCTCATGTAAACTTCTATAAACTATCTACAATCTACATGTAAATCTACATGAGTAATCGTTTGGGGCTACACCAATAAGAGGGATATTATTTTACATAGTAGTATTTTTAAAAACTACTGATACAATTACATGTAAATCAATCCCAGCCAACCTTTTACCACATATAACATATCAACATTTAACATATCAGGTGCATGTTGTGGGTGATTTGTTTCATGTTTTGTAGCTGTGAGGCTTTTTACTTTTTTTAGTTAAATGAATAATATTATGTTACTGTTAAAAATTAAATAGGTTTTGATATCTTATGTGTGTAGGTTATATAATTGTAGGTGGTTCGTGAGGATGATGCGTGAAGATGATCCATGATGATTTAGATTATCTACTTCGACTTTACTTCTCATTATTCCATTTCCATGTAATAAAATTTGGAAGACTATTTTGGATGATGTTAACCTTAATCGGGCAAAAACTTTTGTTATATATATAAAACTTCTCAATGGTTTTACCTGCTACGACTTTGACTCATTAATTTCTTATACGTTGTATTTTATATAATGTTTCATTAGAATTGTTTTTAAAAGCTACAATTGTTTCATGAAGGTAATACTGAAAACAAAATTCTGCAAAAATAGAAAGTGTCTTATAATGTATGTATAGGACACTAAATTTGATCATCATAGGTACATGTGTATTAGGATTTTTTTCTTGCACTCAAATAAGACTTGATGCAACACACAATTTCTTGTTAATAAAACACTTTTTAAGACGCATGAATGCGTCTCATTACGTGATAGAAGGTTAGCATATCTTAGAACGCTTGAAAGCATCCTATTAACTTGTATACTAGGAAACAAATTGCGTCGTGTAAAACGCTTTATGAGATGATTTTTTTTTGTTTCATAATATTGACACTTATTAGGATGCTTATAAGTGTCATAATAATTTTTACACTATATACAACGCCTTTATATGTGACACTTATATCATTGGTCCTATTATGATAAAGGTCCTATAGACACTATCCGCTGTCCTATAAAACCTAATTTGTTGTAGTGATATCAAAAACCCTAAACCCTAAAACCAATACCAAAAACCCTAAACCTTAAACACTAAACACTAAACCCCAAACCTTAAATCCTAAAGCCCTACCAATAGGTATAATATCACAAGTGATATATAAATAACTTTAAACCCTAAACCCTAAACCCCACTAAACCTTATACCAAAAACCTTAAACCCCACTAAACCCTATACCAAAAACTGTAAACCCCACTAAAACTTATACCAAAAACCTTAAACCCCAGTAAAACCTATACCAAAAACCCTAAACCCCACTAAAAATTATACCAAAAACCCTAAACCCCACTAAAACCTATACCAAAAACCCTAAACCCCACTAAAACCTATACCAAAAACCTAAAATCCCACTAAAACCTATACCAAAAACCCTAAACCCCACTAAAACCTATACCAAAAACCCTAAAACCCACTAAACCTATACCCTAAACCCTAAATCCTAAACCCTAAACCCCTAACAAATAGGTATAATATCACAAGTGATATATATATAACTTTAAAACCTATACCAAAAACCCTAAACCCTACTAAAACCTAAACCCTTAAACCCTAAACAATAAACCCCTAACAAATAGGTATAATACCACAAGTGATATATAAATAACTTTAAAACCTATACCAAAAACCCTAAACTCCACTAAAACCTATACCAAAAACCCTAAATCCCTAACCAGTAAAACCTGTACCAAAAATCCTAAACCTCACTAAAACCTATACCAGAAACCCTAAACCCACTAAAACATATACCAAAAACCCTAAACCCCACTAAAACCTATACCAAAAACCCAAAACCCCACTAAAACCTATACCAAAAACCCTAAACCCCACTAAAACCTATACCAAAAACTCTAAACCCCACTAAAACCTATACCCTAAACCCTAAACCCCTAACAAATAGGTATAATATCACAAGTGATATTGGTATGTGCTTAATTACACATACTTTCTACCTAATAAAACGACCCCAAATAACCAAAAACGGACATAAAATGCCAAATATATGCTTGTTTTGTGTTATATACTGTGCAGGTACCGGATATTTACTAAAGGACAAAAATCAAGTCAAAACGGATAAAACCGAGCACGAAAAAGGAAAGAGCGTGGAAAAGTCAAAATCAAGGTCAAAGTCAAAGGCAAAAAGTCAAAGTCAATGATCGAAGCCGAGGACATAAGCATCCCATTGGGCCAACCCGTACCTCATTTATTGGGCTGGGTCAGCCCAATATGCTTATTAAGTATTCAACTAAGCCCGAATCCATTCAAAAAGCCCAATACCCTTGTTTAAATAAACCTGGCCCAATCATAAGGCCCAAAACACCACTTAACACAGTTAGCCCAACTCCCCTTCTAACTGTTTACACCGTTAGTCCCTAAGGACTAACATTGCTAGTCCTTAAGGACTAACAAAACTAATCCCTGCAACCTTTAACCCTTTGCACCCTTCGTCCTTACCTCCTAACACCCGTTACAAAACAAACGCACAATATTTTCCTGCCCAAATCACTCACACCATTTTTACCTATGTCTACCCTGCAACTACCCAACAAAACCCTTTAACCATTACTTCCACACAGACAAACCTTTAAGTGACCTATTATCCAAGGGGAGGGGGGAAAAAAAGAAAAAAAGGGGGTGGGGGGGGGGGGTGGGGGTGGGAACAATTACACCTTGGAAATCCCATATAACCTCATTTGTTGATGGGACAGAGATAAAAAAATGAAGGGCTTTGATTCAAGACCTTGGAGAACAAGAAAATTGAAAGGCCAAGATGAGTTCTAGAAACTCCTCACAGAAGTAACACAACAAGCACATGTGCCTGCTTGAATTCGGCTATATATATAGAAGCTTAATTTTCTTGGAGGATATGTAGCTTAGGAGTAGTGTAGCCTTGTTTTTTTACTTATTTTTACTGCTTATTTTACTTTAACCTGTACTTTTCTTTCAAGCATTGTAATCTTTTAATGTTTAATGAAAATTTTAGTTTTTAAGGTTTTATGTTAACTTGTTTTACTCTTATGCTTTTTATGTTAAAAACTGTTTCCAAGTCAAATTTTTATAAGCTCTTTAAGTTCTTATAAGTCACTAAGTTCTGTTTCATACAACCAAAGTTTTATGGTTTTAAGCTTTATGGATGATAAGCCAAATTTGGAAGGGCTTATGGGTTTACTAGCTTATCTCTGATAAGCTAGAGCTAGTAGAATAAGCTCTTTTGAGCATTTCTGTCCTTGTTTAAGCAAAGGACTAAGGTACACTCTCATTTTCATTTTTAGCTTATTTACTGTTCATTTGCTTATTTATGCTTATTATCTGCTTATCTGCTTATTAGTGCTCAATGTTGCTTATTCAGTTTAAAGTTAGCTTAAATTGATTGGTTTAAAGTTTTAGAATAGTTTAAATTGAGTTTTTAGGTGTTCTGCCATTTTAAGTTTCTAAACTGCTTATTTAGCTTTAGCTTTATTAAGTGCTTATATGTCTTAGATAATTGCTTATTTGTGTTTAAACTGCTTGTTACTTAATCTGTTTTAAGTTTCCAAGGCTTTTCATAATCTGTTTTCAGCCTAAAAATAGTTTTTAAGAAAATAAAGGGGTGTTTGGCACAAGCAGTATTAACATGAGTTGATACTGCTTGGGCCATTTTGGCTATTAAGTCAAATTCTACTAGCTTAAATTTAGTCTTTAAGTCAGTTTTTATAAGTTTTTATAGTTTAAATTTAAAAATTTAGGTTCAATATAGCTTTAGCTTAAAACTGTGAAATTCTAGTTTGATAGAATAGCTTATTTTGCCTAGACCTTTAATAACAGGTGTTGGTGTTCAATTCATGCTTGTTTAGAGTCCTTAAGACAGTAGAAAAGGGTTAGAATAGGAATGCAGTTGTTAACTTTGTTTTAGTCCAAATCTGTCAAAGCCTCTAAGCCTTCTTTCAAAGTTAAAAGTTCAATTTTCAAGTGCAAATTAGAATAGGTTAAGTGTTATTTTAGGATCTTAGTTTGTTAGTATAAGCTTATTAGACATCAATCTTCATCTGTTTTTAGTTTTTAAGTTTTAAAAGTAGCTTATACTAGCTTATTTTTAGGGCTGCAAAAGCCATTTTGTCCTTTTAAAATCTTTGAAAAAAAAACCAAAATCATAGTGTACTCAGCTTTTTCATAAGCCTTTTTCATGGCTTATCTGAATTTCAAACTCCTTTTTCTTTGATGATTATTGTAGCTTATAGGATAAGCTTGATTTATATATAAGCCATTAAGCCATAAGGATAGCTTATGGCTTTTAAAAATTAGCTTAAAAAGTAGTGTTTAGCCCTTTGTAAACTGTTTTACTTATGCATTTTAGCTTATTGCTTTTCAGTGCCTTTCTGCTTATTTTCCTAGCTTATTTTTGTTTATAAATGCTTTTTAAGTGTAGCTTGTTATCTGGTTTTGCTTATTTTTCTTTGCTTTGTGCTTTTTAAGTATAAAATAAGCCATAGAAAAGCTTTTTTTACTTAGTGTTAAAATAGCATTCTGTCAGCTTAGTTTGCTTTTTCCTAGCTTAATTTTGAGTTTTGTAAAAAGTTGCTTTGTTAAAGTTTGTTATTTTAGCTTATTCATTAGCTTTTTAAAAAGAAATTTTAAAAAAATGTTTTTTCAAAAAGAGGGGTCACAGGGGTCGAACCTGTGACTTCCCCCTCATAGAACCGTCTTGCTGAGGGAACATGCCTGGTGTTTCGTTCATCTTTTTCATTGCTAACAATTGGTGAACCAAGACCTCTTCACTATCAATACTCCAGGGTGTTGATTGGGATGCAAAGGGTATAAGCATTAAATCACTTACAGGTTGAGCACACTTGGCCATTTATAACCTAGACCTTGGGTTACGGGTGCTAGGGATGTCATTGTGCAAGTCTTTGGTTGCCTTTTTAGGTTTCTTTGAAGCATGGGAATAGTTTGTGTTGCATGTTAAAATCTTTGCAACATCTCTATTGCAACTTTGTTAGCAGTTTTTAAACAAACTAATTTCATCTAGATAAATATTGTAGTTTCTCTTTCTCAGATAAAATCTTTTCCTTTTCAGATTTTAAAAATGCAATTGATTTTTCTTTCCTGCTAAAGAGGCTTTCAACAAATCGTTTTCTTGCGCATTCAGGTTACGCTTATTACGTGACTCACTAGGGGACTTGTTCCCTGTCTAACTTTGTTTCAGATCAAGTTTGGACCTTGTGGGTATCAGACGACATATTTCTTGCTTGCATTGAAGAAGCTAATTTTTAAGGTCTCTATTCCAAAACATATTTCTTGTTAAAACCTTAGCATGTATGCTCTCCCCCCAGTTGGGTGTGCAAGGTAGTTTAAGATGGCAATTCATAGATATATAACAGATGTGTCTAGCAGATACCTCAGTTGTGAACATTTTGGGCATCGGTGTCAAGAAGATCTGATGATATTGGAATCGTATTGTCCATCATCTCAGTCTCAGCATCCCGTGAGATCTAAATGTTCTTCCAGGTGCATCTCCTGAATCTGACATAATCCTGTGTGTGTAAATCAAAGATTTGATTGTAGACCTCATTCGAGTGTACCTCATTCTGCAATGCATTGATGGTTGCACCAGTGGAGTAGAAGAGCAAGTTGGCCAGAAAGCGACACAGCATTCGCGCGGCGCTCACGCGCCATCAGTCTGAGTCTTACGCATCTCTGATTGGCTTGAAACATGTTTGTTGTAGTCGAGCCTGAGGTTGATCATAAGTGCGTTGCATTCTACATCAGGAGGAATGCTTAGCTTCAGCATCTAACACAGCTCCTTTTCTCTTTAGCGCTCACTTTAGTAAAGCTTATCTATATCTCATGCTCTGCGCTCACTCGTAGATAGACGCCATGTGTGTGTGTAGTGGTGGTGTTTTGACTTTCTAGAGAGATATACTGTGATGTGTGTGTGTGTGTGTGAATGGTTTCCCGTGTATGATATCGCAGTTGTTTATCATATCACCTTCTTGCCTCGAGCACCTGTTATTACCCACATTACCTGGAGCTTCCTCTGAAACTGGTTCAGTAAACAATGTGACCACATGCACCGTAGCATGAGTCCTTGAGTTGGAGGGAAGTCCGGAGCTGGTTGTTGGTGGGTGGAAACTGCTTTTGGAAACCACTTAAGAGATTAGCAATCTGAGTCATAGTGGCCATCAAAGCGTCATTCGGAGACTGAGCAGTAGGTTGAGGACTAGGAGTTGAGGGTGATGAAAGAGCAGGTGCAGATGTGGTGTGAGCAACATAGGCCAGTGGATCAACAATACTTGTAGACTGTCTGTTTTTGAGAGTCTTTTTGGCATGAGGTCATAGGCTTTGAGGATGAGTATAGATCTGAACATAAGGTGTGGTTGAGATATCCATGGTCTGTTTGACATTAGTCACATACTTACCCCAATAGGCCGGAAGGTTGTTGACAAACTTGGTGTTCATCTGATGAGTTGGTAGATGGGTGTGTGTGTGTGTGTAGACCTATCGCTCAAAAAAAAAATAATCTTCATATCATTCACAAGCTTGTGGAAATTGCACAAAGTATGTCATGAATTGATTCGTTTCCAATAGTACGAAAGCGTTCTTACTATAAACCAGATCTTCCTCTTTGTTGAATAGTCCTACTGATCCTTGCATAAGCATCTCTACATTATCCAAATCTCTTTGCAGTGCTTGTTTGATTGAGGTTGTGAAGATGTGTCTAGGAAGACCTTGATGAGAATGATTTTCAGCTTGAGTATCAGCCATCTCAAGTTGTTTTCCCTTCACTGAATTCAGAATCAAGTTTCTTCCTCGGTGAGGCCCAGCAGCAGTATCAGTAGTGGACTGGACAGTGATCATAGGGTCGAGGTGTAGGGTTTGGATAGGTTTACCATCAGCTTGCAATGGGTTTGCACGAATGTACTGTGTATACGAATCTTCCCAAGAATCGTAGTCACTTTCAACCCAACATAGAGGACGGATGAGTATCGTACCGATTCAGCATTGTTTCTTCTTGATAGCCAGTTGGAATAAGTTTGATTTAGTAATGATTTTTTCTGATGTAAGTTGATTTGATGATTTTTTGTTCGATCAACTTGTTCGATCAGTTGTCTTGTTCGATCGTCTCGTTCGAACGTCTCGTTCGATCCACTCGTTCGATTGGATTGTTCGGTTCAACGGAAGTCAACTCGTTCGATCCTAGAGAAATCGAGCTCGTTCGGTGCACAAAGTATAAACTAGTTCGGTCCTCAAAGGATTTTGGTTCGATCGGTTGTACCTTGAATGCTACTAGTTCGAGTCTTGAAGGATTAAGCTCGTTCGATCCTTCAAGTGAAATCTAGTTCGATCCTTTTGTTTTATGCTTGTTCGACCTCTTGTTCGATTCCTCTTGTTCGATCCCCTTGTTCGATCCTTTTGTTTTCCACTCGTTCGATCGTCTAGTTCGATCGTCTAGTTTGATCCTTTCGTTCGATCGTCTCTCGTTGAAGCTTGTTCGATCCTAGAAGGTGGACACTGGTTCGATTGTCCTTGTTTTCCCCTCGTTCGGATCCAACCTTGTATTCCACTAGTTCGATCCTCCTAAGAATACACTCGTTCGATCGAAACGACTTGAACTCGTTCGATCTTCAACGAAGTGAGCTTGTTCGATCCTCTTTGTATTCCACTCGTTCGATGGACATAAAACACGAATACAAAGACCTTTTTCTTGCACGAATTCGATCAAAAACGCTTGTTTCCTCTCTTTTTTTTTATTAATGTATCGAACCAAAAGAAAGAAAAAAAACGAGACCCCCCCTTTTTTTTAATACTTTTCGAACCAAACAAAAGATGAACAAAAGAAAATCACGAGAACGTTGATTGCTAACAAGATGGTTTGATTGATATTAGATTAAACATAAACCATCTTTGAATCAAGAATCAAAACAAACAACTAATCAAAAAAATCAAAACCCCTCTTTTTTCGAAATCAATAAAACAAAAAAAATAACAAACAAATCAAATCATCAATCTTGTAGGCTCTTGATACCAATTGTAGGATCCCTAGATCATTCCATGGATGAATCACAAGATCAATGGCAATAAACGATTAAACAATAAAGAACTTTTTATTGAAAGAAACACAAGAGTTGCTACAAACCCTTAAGATGAAAAATAAATGGAGTAGCTAACCTAATTTTGACTAAACTAGGTATATTTATACTAATCAAGGATTAGCCTTTGAGGGCTTTCTTTTGGGCTTTTTACATCTTGGCCCGTATACATAATATTACACGCTTAAACGAGCTAGACTTTTGTCTTGTATCTTCGAGTGACCGAAGCTTCTTTGTTCGGATCCATTTATGTGAACCTAACAAAGTTCAACTTACTTGTGTTGTTTGTATTTCAGATTCGGACGAGAGTATTACAATTACAAATATCCATCCAAAGGAACAATCTCAGGACTTGTACGAACGAAGATGATTTGCCTGAAAAGCAAAATTAAAATGACTTTAGATGGTATTGTAAATAAAGGGTGGGTTGCTGCAAGAATTAAAAACAAATTGTAAGTTGTTGCATACTTTAAAAAGCTTGTTTGGTGCCTAGCATACCAATACAAACAAACTAATAAAAATTGCACTTCAATTATGATTTATTCTTTTTGCCCCCATCATCGTGAAGAAACTTCTTGTCAAATACTTTTTGTCTATAGGTGGCAAATTCAGTACATAAACTTACCAACAGGTTAATATTTGTAATGCTTTATTGCTAACATGAGAATAATAAAATGCATACAACAAAAAAATGTAAAGTATATATTGAATAATTTTGGGTTTGGATGGTTGCTTAAGGGGTTTCTTTGTTGCTGTCAAGGGGTGTTTGGATGACTGATGTAGAAGATCTATTCATTGGGACTCACAAGTAGTATCAGAGCTTGTAGAGAAACTCTGCTAGACTCAAAATATTAAGTCGAACAAGGAAGTTCGTTCATTAATTATATTAGGTCTCGATCATTAATTAATTATACTTTGTAATAGGCTAGACGGATAAACGGGCTCTTTATGTAATCTAATCAGTCACGTGTATCGGGCGAAAGCCCAAGTAATCCCGAGCCCAGCTCGTAGAAATACCAAGGCATGAAAGCCTCTTGGTTTTAACTATAAATACCCCTCTTCAAGGATGGAGAGGGTGTTGGTCTCATTTGTAACTTTGCAAGTAAATCAACCACTTCTTATTTTTCTCCTTACTTTCTCTCTCTAGTTCTCTCTCTTAAATTATTCCATTAATTCCTCATCTTATTTTTTGTATCCATGATTGAAGTACAAAGTGTTACGGGTTTTCTTCATTTGCATCAGAGAAAATGGAAGATTAAGCTCGATTGTTGTGTGCTGTTTCTTGGTTAAATTAGATCAAAAGTTTAGTTTTTGAAGGTTTATGGTCTTATTCTTGACACTCTTTGATTCTCACGATTGTGGTGTTAAAGTTGGTGTTCTTATTGTTGTTATAGCCTTCTAAGATCAAGTTGTGCAAAAGAAACCAAGCAAAAACGTTCAAAAGGGTGATTTTTAGGTGGAAAAAATCATGTTTTTCATCACTGCGTTTTGTCTCTCTGGCGAATTTCTTGATTGCGTTTTGTCTCATGCGTTTTGTCTCCTGCGTTTTGTCTCCTGCGTTTTGTCTATTGAGATTTGTCTATTGAGATTTGTCTATTGAGATTTGTCTATTGAGATTTGTCTAAGCACTGCGTTTTATCTATTGATATTTGCCTCTTTAAACTGCGATTTGTCTACTACGTTTTGCCTAATTTGAAGACCTATACTGCGTTTTGCTGGAGGAAACTGCCCAATCGTTTCTTGACTGCGTTTTGTCTTAGATTCTTCACTGCGTTTTCGTGAGATTTCTTCAAGGAGTTTTGTCTATGACATTTATTACGTTAACTTCATTTCAACCATATCACCACCAAATCTTAATTAAACATATTTACCTATCTAACAAACAATCATCACTTTTATCATACAATCACTAATCATTGTATCGATCCAACAATTATCATAACACAATCATTCATCATGACAACTCCAATTGTAACTTCTTCCACCGACAGTCAAATGAATAACAACATAATGGCTAGTGTTCAAGGGATTAGTCCACCAATGATTGCAACATGACGATATGCACATATGGCGAATCACGGTTCTTACGATAACATTGATACAAGACACAAATGGTAATGCCTTACGAATGTGATTCTCGAAGGTCCTTCACTCACACTGTCTTAGTCCAGCTGTTCTGCACAGAGGAATTCTCTAGCAGTTCCTGAACAAACAACAGTTTAAACTGTTCTGGATATGTCTCCTGCAAACAAAGCTCATTTTGAATCAGAAAAGGAAGCGATTCACTTGATATTGACTAGAATTGGAGATGAAATATACTCAACGGTTGATGCATGTAAGACAACTCAAGAAATGTGGGAAGCTATCGAAAGACTACAACAAGGTGAATCACTCAACATTCAAGATGTTAAGACAAACTTATTTTGGGAGTTTGGACCAATTCACCTCTCACGTGGAGTATCAATTGAAAGTATACATACACAAGATTTACAAGATGTTGAATGAAATGATCTGAAACAATTTGACAGTACGACTACATGCAAGTCAATGTTTAATTTCTTCATCAACTTCAACCAGAATGGTCAAGATTTGTCACAATTGTCAAGCAACAACACAAGTTGGACGAAGTTTCATATCATAAATTCTTTGACATTCTGAAACAATATCAAAAGGAAGTTAATGAACTCCGTGCTAAAAGAATGGCCAAGAATGCTAAACCCATTAGCACTTGTTGATACTGCTCAAACACTTCAAGGAACTCCTATTATCAAACATCAAAGTCTCAAAAATCATTGCTCCAACCTCAAACAGCCTCACTTCCATCCAGATCTTATTGCAATAACAATGACCAAAGGCAAAGAGATAGCTAAACCAATCACACTCCATCTGTGTCAAGCTTCTGAAAAAGATAGTGTTCGGAAACAAGCTAGATGGATAAAGAACATGCAGAAAAATTTGGCTCTCATTGCAATGTACTTCAAGAAACTATTACAACTCTTCCAACAACAAACCTTAGTTCTTCTTCATCTCCAAGAAACAATCAATGTGGATACTACTGCAAGTACAAGAATGGGACAATCAGACTGGACAGTTTAGAATCATAAGGGCAGGGAGGTTCTGGGCTAGGGGGACACTGTAGGTGGTCAAGCAGTGCAGCAGTCTGGGATACAGTGTTTTAACTGCAAGGAATTTGGTCATTTTTCTAAGGAATACAGAAAGCCAAAACGGGTTAAAGACTCTACGTATCACAAGGAAAAGATGTTGCTGTGTAAACAAGCTGAGAAAGGTGTTTAACTTCAAGCAGAGCAATCTGACTGGCTAGAAGACACGGATGAAGAAATTGATGAACAAGAGTTGGAAGCACATTACAGCTACATGGTAAAGATCCAAGAGGTTCCTAATGCAGACTCAGGAACTGATTCTGAGCCATTAGAATAGGTACAATACGATACTAAAAATGATGTGTTTGCTAATGAAATACAACATTTTGAGCAATCTGAATCCATAAGTAACACATGTGTAGTGAAGACGGATGATAGTAATGTCATTCCTAATTCATCGGATATGTGTGACAATGATATTCGGAATGACCAAAATGATGTAGAATGTGATGATGAGCGTGTTGCACTTGCTAATTTAATTTCAAATTTAAAACTTGATGTTGATGAAAATAAAAAGATTCAAAAGCAATTAAAGAAAGCAAATGCAACATTGACTCAAGAATTGACTGAGTGCAAATCTGTTCTTACGGAAACTAGTAGAACTCTGGAGGAATCTAATAGTATTCGAGATAGTTGCTTAGTTACACTTCAAAATAAACAGACTAAGCTTGAGGAGTACATGGCACTTTTTAATAATCGTTTTAATGTTGACTATGGTGAAACTTGAAATAAGTTAAATAAATTACTCTGGGAATTATTACGCTCAAAAGGACATTCGACATAAAAAGAAGGTTTAGAGTTAAAGCCTACGAAATTTCTGTTGTTAAGCAAAACAAGATGAATTAGTCAAAACTTGTCTTTTAACCAAGTAACAATTACGAAGGTCTTGTCAAAGAGAAATCAAAGGTCCAATAACGATTCAAAACTTAAGGAAGAAAAAGATATTGGACAAATTGTTTTCAATGGAAAAAAGTTAAGGTTTTTGAATGAAATTCTTTACAAAAAGAAAAATAATCACATCCAAACCAATCATATGTTAGCACTACAAATGCCTTACATTTAATGGAAAACCTACCTTTGCAAACCCAATGTACCTCAAAAAGGCTCAATATGAGAAACCATGTTTGTATGAGATCCCACATGACCAATCTGATCCTGCAAACAAACTCATCCCCGATAGGGAAGAGATTCTGACTCTTGAAGAAGAGAGTGGCTTAAAATTGAATAAAGACTTAATGAAACCTTATGACTACATAATGGAGAATAGTCTTTATAGAATAATTTTAAAATAAAAATAAAAAAAAAAAAACCCTCGAATCAGGGAATATTCAAATAATGTTGGCACATGCAATGAAATAAGTAAGATATGCGGAGGAAAATCTTTTGTGAAAAACGAAACCAAATATTTTACAAATACATCAGATTTCTTACAAGTGTCCAAATATATTAAGCAAAATTAGACAAGCGTTATAATTCATGAGAACAACTTAGTCAACTTTAAGATATTGCTCGATCAAGATTGGGTTAAACTTTCATATGTATCATAATTATCTTCGTCCCCAATAAGGCTCAATGATATGCAAATATGATTTAGTCATGTTTGATTGCCTCTTTCCCTTAAAGATCAGAATGATAGTTACATTTTGTACTTGATCTTTAGCAGAAATGCATGCATGATTTAAAGTTGTTGAATACCTTGAAGATGAAATTGACGATAATTGAATTGATAAGGCAGTATTTTAAACTTGTATGATATGCTCTTGACAAGATGCTGTGTTCTTAATAATGTTATGTGTTATTATTTGCCATTTCCTTATCTGATTTAGATGCGTACAATGAATTCAACGTGATTCTTCATATAAAAGTCAAGGAATGTGACTGTCTTGCACAAAAGCTTTCGAAACAAACTGAATTTGTTAGTAAAGAAGTTTACACTGAGCTTTTACAAAGTTTTGCTAAATTAGAAAAACACTCGATTTCTCTTGAACTCACTTTACAACAATGTCAAGAACAAATGAAAAATGGCACAGTTTACAAAGAAAAACCGTCAAATGTATTTTAAAAGGAACGTGAACAATATTTCGAAATACAAGATTTGAAAGCTCAACTGCAAGACAAGTACATTGCCATAACGTGGTTATAGAAACTCTTGAAAAATATGCAAAGTATTTATGTGGAAATAAGTTTTGATAAAAAAACCATTGTTGTCGACCAAACAAATGCTCCAAAAAGATTCCAAAAACCTTCAGTTTTAGGAAAACCAACTACTTTTTATAGCTATCCTCGAGAGAAACAATTTTGTAAGAAAAAGTCGTTTCAAAAAAACTAATGAGTCAGATTGTTTATCAAAAAAACAGCCTCTTCACAGGTATTTTGCCTCAAACATCATCTTAAGCTCTAGAAAACAAAATGTGATTAAAACCGGCATGTTCTAATTGAAAAGTAGTCACATAATACTAGAGCACCAATGTTGACTTTGACTTCATAGGAATTACTTTTCCTCGCGTATCTACATTCTAATGAGTAGCTCACAGAAACTAATGTTAGCAGTCACATCTAGAGCAATCAAATGAAAGATTAAGGTCGTGATAAACACTTAGTAATGTGAAGTTTAAGAAGACTGAAGTAGAAGAAACCCTAGGATTGATAGTATTTCTAAATCAAACAAAGTATATACTGGTGTAATGACAGTATTTAAAATTCTAGACATTCAAATTGTTAATGGGTTTGTGCTACTTGTGGAAAAAACTGTGTTCAATTCGAATCATGATGCTTGTGTTACTAATTTTGAATGACGTGAATGCTAGAACTAAGAAGCCTAAAGTAGTGCCTATTTGTAACTAGGAACACTCATAAGTCAACGGAGCAATCTGTTGCAACATACCGTAAGAAAACAGTTGCATCAGAATCTACCACTATCACAAAATCCAAGAGTTACTATAGGATGCTATATGAGAAAACTAATAAGGAGTGGAAATGGTGGATAGCACAACAAATGCCCACTAGGATGATAAATGCAAGTTTCCTAAGACTAAAATGAATGGTAACTAAAGTTAGGTATGAAAGTGTGCCCAAAGAAAGAGTTAGTTTTGCCATAGATAATGTATATAGGATAACTAATGTCTTAAAACTAACAAAACACTTTAGGGATCCAATATGTCATGTATTCCATCGTACTATATTTCTCTTGCAGATTACTTCAAACTCATATATTCATTGTTGACTAAGATTCACAAAGGCACATGGGAAGGGGGGCCAATCTATCACTGCTGTGCAATTTTGTCTATAATCAATATACTGGGTACCGTTCGTTTTGGCAATGATCAATTTGCTCCAATTGTTGGTTATGGAGATTTGGTTCAAGGAAATATTACGATCAACAGGGTTTACTACGTCGAAGGTCTCAATCAAAATCTTTCTTAGTTGGTCAATTTTGTGATGCGGATTTGGAGGTTGCTTTCCGAAAATCTACGTGTTTTGGTAGAAGATCTTAAGTGCGAAATGATTTACTCATCCGGTATCCGTGGATATGATCTCTTATATATTTATCTTCATGAAACAACTTCATCTACTAACAATTTGTCTCATGGCTAAAGCTCACAACTCAAGCAAGGTTATGGCAACGCAAAGGACTTTATCATCTCAACTTCGACATACATCAACTTGCTTTTAAAGAAGGAGGTCGTAATTGGGTTACCCAAAATTGTAGTACGTCAAGGAATAACTATGTGTCTCTTGTGGAAGAAAGTAAAGACAAAATTTGAAGTTCATTTCAAGACAAAGGGTCTGTTCCAGTACAAAGGACGGTTAAAATTTGCTTCATTGGACTTTTGTGAGTCCATGGGGTTGCTAGCATAAATGGGAAGAAATATATTTCTGGTAATTGTAGACGTACTAAATTTCCAGATACACGTGAAGAATCTATTTCTACGTTCTAAGGATGAAAACACCAGAGGTTTATTTGATTTCTCCGATGTCTACAAAGAAATCTTAAAGCCCATAGTATATTTCTGTTTGGTATTCTGACTGGGTAATGAGTTCTTTAACAATGCATCTCTTTGAATTCTTTAAAACATGTAGGATTTGTGCATCAAATCTTTTCTCACGCGAACAACTGAACAGAATCGGCGTTGTCAAATAGACGAAACAGTTCTCTGTTGAGGCATGCTCGACCGATGCTTGTCAGCCTCTAAACTTCCTTGTTCTTTTCGGGTGAAGAATTGCACACATGACTATACTTCAAAAACAGATCTATCATCATTCTCGGACACATGTAGAAAATGATCAATATAACATCTCAATGACTGGAAAACCTTAATTAAACACCTTTACTTTGTGGTCTGCCCTTGTTACCTAAACCAGAGATGGTGTGAAATTGTATAAGATGAAGAATAAGGGGATCCGTGCATCTTGGTGGGATACTCTACTCAGTCAAAGGTGATATGTGTCTACTAACTAGAGAACAGATTGATTGTGAATACATAACATCTCAATTTTTGATTTAATGAGATCTAAGAGATGTCAGAGAGGTTGTTGCTATGACACTTCAAGCTCGTTTCCCCAAGACTTAAAAGGCGTCAGATTTTGACAACTCTGACCCCGACCACAACACCAAAATGTTTTCCTTCAGTGATTCAAATGTACATCACATACATGGTTGGATCTTCTATTTAGTCCTTTGTACAATGAACTTTTCAATGCGGGTACTTCACGTATCAACAAGTCATCTTCTCTCACCGACAATTCTATTTAAAAAGACACACTACCTTCAACGAATATTCACTCTACATCAGAACCATCAACTCCTACAAATGTTCATGCTGAAGAAAACAATGATGATCAAGCAGAATTTACCAATCCTTTCTGTACATCGGTACAAGAGGTTGCTGAGTCTTCCTCACACAATATTGATAATTCAAATATGCATACCTTTAATCAACCTCAAGATTCCAAATTCCGATGGACAAAAGATCACCCGTTAACTCAAGTTCGTGGAAATCCATCGAAGCTAGTGCAAACAAGACGACAACTTGCAACCGATCCTGAAATATGTATGTTCGCACTCACCATGAGTACAGCTGAACCAAAAAAACTTATGGTAGCCAATGGTTGTTTCTGCAATGGATAGGAAGCAATGCAGGAGTATACTTCATCTAGTTTGACAGACTCCAAGTCTGGGAACTCATTAAAAAACCCTATGGTAAGAACGTAATAAAGGTAAAGTGGTTATGGAAAAACCAAAAAGCAATGAAGACAAACTTCATTCGCAAAAACAAAGCACGACTTGTAGCTAAAGGTTATGTCTGGAAGAGGGTATTATTTCGAAGATCATTTGCCTCCAGTTGCTCGCTTGGAGCTGTTCGGATTTTACGTCGCATATGCTGCACACAAATCTTTTAAAATTTATCAAATGGACAGTCAAAACGACATTTCTTTATGGTTCCTCCGAAGAAGGTGGTTTCATGTTGCACAACCAGACGGGTTTCGTTTGATCCTGATCATCCAGAAATGTTTTACCGTTTATGGAAATCACTTTATGGATTGAAACAAGCTCTCAAGTGAGCATGGTATGATGAACTATTAAATTTACCGATGTCAAAAGGTTTTACTAAAGGTACAATTGACCCGACTCTATTCATGATAAAATACGGGGAGGACATTCTACTTGTATAAATTTACGTTGATGACATCATTTTTGGGTCTACAAACCTAAATTTTCTAAACGATTTGAAAAATTAATGCACAGTAGATTTGAGATGTCTTAATGGCGGAAATTGAAAGTCTTGTTAGGACTTCAGTATTCCACCAATCCCCACGCGGTATCTTTGTCAATTTGGCCAAATAAACTTAGAAATACTTTAATAACATGGTATGGAAAAAGGATAAAGCATTGGTACACCAATGGCTTCACAAACCATATTTATTAGATGCATAAATTGAGTGGTTGAACCCATAGACAAACTGGAATACCGTAGTAAAATCGGGTCACTCATGTATCTAACTTCTAGTAGACCAGACATAGTGCAAGCAGTATGTTATTGTGCAAGATATCAAGCAAGACCAACGAAAAAGCACCTCAAGGAGGTTAAAAGGATCTTTTGATACTTAAGGGGGTACCATTAACATGGGACTCTGGTATTCGAAGGGTTCTGGCTTTGAACTAACAGCTTTTCAGATGACGGACAATGCGGATGACATTGATACTAGCAAAAGCACTTCAGAGGAATACAGTTCTAGGGGATAAGTTAGTCAACTGGATGTCAAAGATGACTTGAAAAATACTCTACTGGATGTCATTCGAAAGAGCGATTGAGTAATGGCGTTATCTGCAAGTTGTGCTCAAGTAATGTGGGTTGAGGATTCAGCTTATGGATTATGGCTTTCAACTACACATTAAATACCGTTGTATTGCGACCTATCAGTAGCCATAACAGTCTCATGCAACCGTGAGCACTCCCGTACCAAGCACATCCATACTCGATATCATTTCATCAAGGAACAGGTTGAAAATGGTATAATTGAATTGTACTTTGTCAGAACTGAATACCAATTAGCTGATATGTTTACTAAAGCCTTACCCGAAGATAGGTTTCAGTATCTTGTCAGACGAATTGGTATGAGATGTTTGACTCCAGCAGAACTGGAGGTTCTGGCAAATGAATCTGCTTGATATATTCTTCAAACATCGACTTGTAAATATTTTTGAAAAAAGCAAAATACAAAAATATAAAACATATAAAAACAAATACAAAAATATAAAATTTCAAAAAGAAAATACAAAATCAAAAAATCAGAAAATGTTTCACAAAAAGAATCTTCTCGACATGTCTCTTGGAATCGATAACATTTACGTGCCTAGAAATGTCGATTAACATTGACACGGGTGTGTAAATGAAGTTCGAGCAGGAGTTTCAAATGCTTTCAAAACATGTCATTTCTAATTTTTCTTCATGACTTGTAATTGCTCTCAGATTGCAACTCGGACCCGAACGACAAAGGAGAGTGTACGTTTCAGTGCACTTATCCTTAGCATTAGAAGAGAAGTCTTCTAACATGATATTTTTCAAAATGTTGAACATAAATTTTCAAGAATTTCTCAATGACAATTCATAATCTTTTAAAATTGTGTGTTCAACACTACATCCCTCATCAAGTTTTACAATACAATTCTTTTACATTTGGTGTCATTTTCAAAATGAGTCAATGTTTGAGGGGAGTTTTTCTAAAAAAAGGTTTTAATGATTTTGGATACATCATAACATGAAAATATTTATGTATTTAAAACATTATAAAAAGTCTTAATAATAATAATGACTACTCAATAGATTGTATTATATAAGATAATTTCGTGGTTGAGCATAATTTTTCAAAGAATTCTTCAATGAAAATTCATAATATTTCAAAATTGTGTGCTCAACAATGCTAACCCTCATTTTTATATTCATTTTACAACTTGGTATCATTTTTTTGGTGTCAAACATATGTAAAATTAAGGGGGAGCAAGTTAATGTTCCATATAATTCATGCTGATAATATTTTCTACCAACAGAATTTTCATCACAAAATTTTAATCACATGGTATTTCAAAAACTAAGTGAATTAGTATTTAAAATAAGGAGAGAAATATAATTAAAATGTGATCTTGAAAATAATAAGTGATCTAATCGACTCAAAGTGCTTGATACTCTTCGTACTCTTCTGAAAGGTTTATTAAATTACGATTCATACCCTACAACATTCTTATTTCCACGATGATTCTGTAAGTCATAAGGTGGTAAGGTTAGGTATTTGTCCTATTGATCCAACAGAACCGGAGCGGATTACCCAAGGACAATCTAGTTAGAAATAGCAGTTCTATAGGTAAGATTGGTGATGTATGAGTATAAGGGAATAATTGCCGACTAAGATGACGCTAACACTGGAAACAATCACAACAGGTGTTAGTAATGACGTCTTGTATGCATTGATTGGGTGAAGAATTTAAAAAGAAATGTATGGATAAAGGGTCTAAAGAAAGAAGCCCTCCCTACACCTTAGGCAGAAACCGGGTCAATACATAATCTATCAGATTTCACAAGATGAATTCTGATACTGAAGACGACATCATGGACCCAGTGATGCAATGCACAAACCTTCCTAGCTATTCGAGTTTCTCTCAACAGAAAACTTGTCTCTTTTGTCACGGAGCTAACAACCGATTCTATGACTTCTCACTCTGAGTTAGTTAATATTGAATAGGTGGCAGTCTGCTCTAGCCTTCGACTACTAAAACCAAAATGCACTAATCGAGTCTAGAGCCAAGAGATCAATAAAATAAATCTCATTAGGACCTTCATTATCCTTAACACTTGTTGAACACCAATAAGTTCACAAGCTATTAACAAGAGTCCTACGCATTATCCTTGTGATTGTGCCAGAACATCCGAGTGATACTTATGTATTCACAATGAAGATGGAAATCCTGCTTGAGCCAGCATCAAACAAGCTCTTGGTAGGTGACTTGCGAGATTCTATATGAATCGAACTTGTGTTAACTGGAAAGAAATGATGGTGCGATTAAATGTGAATCAAACTTGTTCTAGTAAATGAATTGACGACTTAATAAGAAAGATAGTAACTATCTGATTTACTCATATCGTGTTGTCTGCTTTGAGACGTTCCGGTATTGAGAACTAGCAAGTACGGTGAATCTAATGCATCTGCGTTAGAGGATCTAACACTTTAAGCTGGAAACCCTGT
This sequence comes from Tanacetum coccineum, assembly GCA_026074375.1. Lineage (NCBI taxonomy): Eukaryota > Viridiplantae > Streptophyta > Magnoliopsida > Asterales > Asteraceae > Tanacetum > Tanacetum coccineum. The sequence goes on along the minus strand of BQNB010021276.1, from coordinate 19,811 downwards.
CAAGGAGATTCTTTGAATCTACCTAGAATCAAGTTATAGTATTTATAATTGTAAAACTGAGTCCTACGGAAACCAGAGTTAATCTAACAAAAATTCGGACGAATGACAAAGCCATATTCGTCCACCCGCTTTATTGCTAACTGTTTTATTTTAGGATTCATATAAAGATGGAGATGGTGATGCCTCATTCCAGCTGGAGTCGGATTCACTACCACATGCTCATGCTCAAACTACAAAGACATACTATAAGCATCAAGATTCAAGAATCATGAAAGTTCAAGAATTAAAGACAAATACTTCCGCACAAACTCTGATATACAAGATCTTCATTAAGTATAAGGCTATAAGGAAGATTGTTAGCAAGCTTTAGATGATGCAAAGTATGAGCTTGTTGGATATGACACAAGATCGCAGGGCGGCAAAAGGAGACGATCAAGACGGAAGGATAAAGTTTTAAAGATCTCGTTACATTAAGATGAAGTCTAAAAGACATATGTCAAGGCTCAAGATCAAGATCGCAAAGCTGAAGGAACCAAGCCTACAACGTAGGACAGATGTCAAAGACATAAGAGCTTAACGACAAAAGCAATCTCATTGATCTCACGAAGGAGTGTCACAATGAACTCACTTCGGGGGAGATTGTTAGACTCAAAATATTGAGTCGAACAAGGAAGTTCGTTCATTAATTATATTAGGTCTCAGTCATTAATTAATTATACGTTATAATAGGCTAGACAGATAAACGGGCTCTTTATGTAATCTAATCGGTCACGTGTATCGGGCGAAAGCCCAAGTAATCCCGAGCCCGGCCCGTAGAAATACCAAGGCATGAAAGCCTCTTGATTTTAACTATAAATACCCCTCTCCAAGGATGAATAGAGCATTGGTCTCATTTGTAATTTTGCAAGTAAATCAACCACTTTTTATTTTTCTCCTTACTTTCTCTCTCTAGTTTCTCTCTCTAAAATTCTTCCATATTTCTCATCTTATTTTCTTGTATCCATGATGAAGTAAAAGTGTTATAGGTTATCTACAAACTCTAAATAAGAAGAACTCATCCAGATCTAGAACTCTACCTAACATACAAGATGTCTGGTGAAGAACCTACACCACAAATGGCACCAATGGAATCTCCTCAAATGATATCTACTATAAAACTTCCTATGCTCAAGAAGGGTGAATATACCCTTTGGAGCATGAGGATGGAGCAGTACCTCACAAACACAGATTATGGCTTGTGGCAAGTAATCATGAATGGTGATGAACCTGTACAAACAACAAAAGATGAGAATGGTGTTGAAACTGAAGTACCTCCAAAGACTGCTCAAGCACTATTACAAAGGCAAAAAGAAAGAAAAGCTAAAAGCATTCTGCTTTTGGCTATTCCTGATGAGTATCAACTGAGGTTCCATACAATCAAGGATGCAAAGTCTTTGTGGGCTGCTATCAAGAGTAGATTTGGTGGCAATGTTGAATCTAAGAAGATGCAGAAGAATGTCTTGAAGCAACAATTTGAAAACTTTTCTGTATCTGACACAGAAGGCCTAGACAAAGCATATGATAGGTTTCAAAAACTTATCAGCCAACTTGAAATTCATGGTGCAGCTGTTTCAAATGAAGATGCAAATCAGAAATTTCTAAGAGCTCTACCTTCATCATGGAACAACATAGCTTTGATTATGAGAAACAAAGAGGGTATAGATGAATTAGATATTGATGATCTATACAATAACCTGAAAGTGTTTGAAGCTGACATCAAAGGTTCCTCTGGATCATCTTCAAACTCACAGAATGTGGCCTTTCTTTCTGCAGAAGACACTAACAGTATTAATGAAGTTAATACTGCCAATGGTGTTTCTACTGCAGCAGGCCATAGCTCTCAAGGACAAGCCTCTTCATCATCATATACTAATGATCTAATGTTCTCATTCTTTGCTGATCAGTCAAGTGGTCCACAACTTGATGATGAAGACCTAGAGCAGCTTGATCAGGATAATTTGGAAGAAATGGACATTAAATGGCAGGTGGCTATGCTTTCTATGAGGGTTAAGCATTTTTATAAGAAGACTGGAAGAAAGTTAATCTTCAATGGCAAAGAACCTGTAGGTTTTGATAAAGCTAAGGTTGAATGTTTTAACTGTCATAGAAGAGGCCATTTTGCCAGGGAATGTAAAGCACCAAGAAATCAATGGAACAGGAATGGAGATGCAGGGTATAGGAGCAGGGACAACACCAAAAGAACTGTACCAGTAGAGACCTCTGATGCATTGGTTGTTCAGGACAATGCTTTGATTGTGCAAGATGGATTAGGATATGATTGGAGTTATATAGCTCAAGATGAACCAATTGAGTTTGCTCTCATGGCCTACACTTCAAACTCTCCAGGGTCTGACACAGAGGTACAATCTTGTTCTAAAAACTGTGTTAAAAAATATGAAAAACTTCAAAAATAGTTTGATGAACTCTTAGTAAGGCTAATCTAGAAATTGTAGCTTATCAGTTAGGCCTAGAATCTGTAGAGGCACAGTTAGTTGTTCATCAGAAAAATGAAGTTGTGTATGAGGAAAAGATTGCAGTATTAGAGTTTGAAGTAAAGGATAAAGGTAATGCTGTCACTAGACTTACAAATCAGTTAGAACAAACTTTAAAAGAAAAAGAAGATTTAAAAGCTAAACTAGAACAGTTTGAAACATCTTCTAAAAACTTAACTAAACTGATTAATAGTCAAATAAGTTCTAAAGATAAAACTGGTCTAGGATATGGAGATCAATTGAATGAAAAGAATTCAAGTGATAGTGGATTGTTTAATAGTGTGTTTGATAGTCGTTCAAGTGATGGAGATGACAATCAAACAAATGATAGGTTCAAAAAGGATAATGAATATCATGCAGTTCCCCCTCCTCTTACTGGGAACTACATACCTCCTCTTGCTGACCTATCTTTTGTAGGATTGGATGATAACTCCACTAGGCCTAACAGATTCAACTCTAGATGGGCTAAACGATTCTCACACATTTAATCAAATTAGAAAATGAATATGAGACTATCACTAGTGGTGCTCAATTCATGCTAAACACGACCATTTTTACGGGTTATATATCAAACCCAACTTCACTCTTGGAAGCAATTCAACCGTTAAGTCAAATTAAATTTCTAGTGCAATAGATTCTCCAGTAGTCATCTTCATGTTAGACAAAATAGAGTTCTTATATTTGCCTAATAAAGTGTAGTAAAGATAAAATTTGTATTATCTTTTCATAGAGGACCTAACATGACTCAACTAACATACTTTAATTCCGGTTCGCATAATCCTAATCAAGATGTGTGGAATTATAAGATAAACGTAAGAAAGATGTTTTAATCTTTTGTTCAAGATCTATAGGTTGTTTGGTTTTGATTACATATTGCTTGATTTAATGGATACCTTATATTTAGTCATCTTACATGTGTAGTTTTCACATGTGATATTTAACGTGTTTGGTTTTTCAAAAGTCAAGAGATGTGCTTATTTGTGACAATAACAAATATGTTATATTGAGAGTGTTTTAAGAATTCTCTATTTCATGTTATGTTAAATGAATCTCATCAATATTATTTATGTTAACTGAATTTGTGATTTTTTAATGATAAATAATTAAAAAAAGACATATTTTATATTTTTTTATGCAAGTATCTAAATTATATCAGTAAGATATATGGAAACAACAGCCATTGGACAAGTATGACTTAAAAATGACATCATCAACACAAGTGTGAGTTATGATCAATGCATTTCTTTTCAATCTAGAAAAGATGAAATATTTTTCATATCAAGTCAAGTGTGAGTTTGGAGTTATGTAGATCCAAGATGACATCTTTTTATATTATGATATAATATTTGAACTAAACAAATAAGAATCCGATTTCATGTCCATACACGAAAACTTGTCAATTAGATTCAATAAAGATATCAATCATAATTAGAATAATGAATTGATATATTCTCGAAATCTTTCTTGACCCTCACGAACTCTCATTTAAAAGAAGATAGATAAATATTTAAATAGTGTGTTCCACTAATCCCAAGATTAGTTGTAAGGTGGGGTTGATGAATAATGATAAGTTAATTTCTTATTCCAAGATTGTCGTAAATTTTACTTGTGCGAAAAACTATTTGTTGCTATGTATAATATATATAGTTTTTAACATTTTATGAGTATATAAATGAGTTTTCTAACCATTTTTATACAACACGCATCTTTTGTAAAATACTATATGTTAAAAAAATATAATTATGTATGTATGTTAGAACCATGAAAGCAAAAACATTTTCTTTTTCTTAGTTACTAATGTATTAATACAATTTTTTTCTTTTGTTCAACTAACCCCAGGTCAAACAAAACAAGTTGTTGAAAATATTTAAACATGTTGTTGAAAATAGATTAAATTGTTATAAAAAATTAGTGATAGTTTAACATATTTAATAATATACTTGACAAGTTATTGAACTCTTATTCCTAAGTATATTTCTATACTCGAAAAGATTTACAAGATGTTTATGTAACATTTTAAATTAAATGATTTATGCTATATTAACGCAAAAGCACAAGTTTCGGCATGCAAAAATCAACATAAGTACAAGTTATCATAATCCGAAAACTACTACAAACAAAAGATAGTGTACATGGCACATTGCTTATACAAACAAATAGCATAATTAAAAATAGCAACGATCATAAATAATTTCTACTAACAAACGTACGACCATAAATAAATGCACATAATCATATAGCAAAACACAAAAAATGCTTTTCGAACGTTTTGTGTAAAATACACAATGTATAACATATCTTCGCTTAATTTGAGAACAAATTTTGTTTCCTCCTCATTTCAAGTATTAACTAATTTTAATATTTTTGAAAGGTTAATTACACCATTTTTCAAAGATACCGACTATAAATGTCCGACTCAAAAAGAAAAGATAAAATACAAGTATTACATTAAAACGAGACTCAACGTTTTGGACAATAAGTAGTATTTTGCCTTTCTGACTAATTTAAGTTTGAAATAAATACTTGAAAGTATTTTTATATGAAAGTAGACTCAATTATCTTCCAAATGGCGGGTGGCACGACTTCTACGGACTTACGGTTGATTTTAAATGAATTTTTAAAGTTTCCAGAAAACTGCCGAATTAGACAGGTGGTCCCCTTAAATATAAGGGGGCCGGACAGGAATTAAGGGGGCTGACAATACACTTTAAGGGGGCGGCCATTTGACACTCCGATTTGCCATTTTTTGTACAAAATTGTTTACTGACTATGCAAAAAGGTGTACAACTTTCGGAACTTGATACCGAACATATAACATATATTTTAAGCATCATTTTTTTACCTCGAGCTAGTATAATTAGTTTATTTAACAACAAAACTAATACAAGTTAAGCAACAAAACACTTTTTATATTTAATCCCCCTTCATGGGTAATTTGATACATGGATCGTACTCAATTTTTAAAACTATTTGTTTTGAAAATTAGAGCGACGTAGCTCTGATACCAATTGTGAAAATCGTAGAAGGGGGTGAATACGTTTCCATTTAACAATTTAAAATGTTTCATATCAAATTGCCGACCATGTTAGACGCAATGTGAAAAGTGTGTATACAACATTTATATTCACTATAGCATAATCATAATATTATATCTATGGCACAATTATCATCTAAACAATAAAGCCAAAACCATTCACACACATATAGGATAGGATGCAAGTATGACATGTAAAGCGATGCGTAATACTAATACAGTGAAGGTAAAAAAGAAATGCAGAGCAGGACGAGATGATTTATTGTGGTTGTTCACAATGCACCTCTTCGCCTTACTCGAATACTCCCCTAGTACCCAACGCGAGAGATTACATCAATAAGTCAACATGCTCCATATAGTGCGGAAAAACCAAACGCAATTAGAATGGCCATACAATAGATTCCGGCACTAAATCCCAAATGTCGAGTTCTACTCATAAGCTAAAAACACAATCTAACACAACTTATGTATTTTTGAGACTAAAATTACTACCCGCACTACTCACTCATCATCACAACTTTACTTCCCTTCACAACTCCACTTAACTTCACAACTTCACTTAACTTCACGACTTCGCTTCACTTTACAACTTCACTTCACTTCACGACTTTACTTCACTTCACAACTTTACTTCACTTCACGACTTCACTTTACTTCACAACTTCTCTTACTTCACTTCAGCTTAACACTAACAAGATCCACCCCGATCTATCTAAACCTTATCGAACACCACGATCTAACTAAACTACCTATGATCCACGACCTACAACTATAACACCATGATCACCATGATCCTAACTATTACACATCGTTTGAAATACAGTATACACTATCTATACATTGTGATGTAAGTCATGTCACGAATAGCACTAACCTAAGACACATAACTTTCTGTATCTTAATGAAACGCTAGTTCTTCTCTTGCACTTTGAGGAACAAAAACTGAATCAAATTGGAAACAAATGCTTAAAATTAAAGATCAAAGGATGTAGTGATGTATAAACTGATTTTAGACAGAAAAGAATAAGTGCAAAAGGTGAGAAAATTAGTTAGGAACAGCCTAGTATTTATAGGCAAATTAGGGGGATTTTTTGTCTGGCCGGTCCCCTTAATTAGGGTGTCGGTCCGCTTAATAGCTAAGGGGACCGCCCGTATAATTAAGGGGGCTGCCCAGCCTGGACGCTCCCTTTTTGTCTTTTCTAGGGGAGGTGTTTTCTGGAACATTTCTAGCTGTTTTTAGATAGAAAATTTGAATTCAAAATATTTATTTTGAATAAAACATTTCTTTTAAATCCAAAAATATTTTGTAAAAGTTATAAAAATGTTTGTGACATTTTTATAAAAAAATGTGAGGTTAAATAAAAATTCCTTTGATCATAAAATGAATTAAGCATTTATTTATTCATACCTTAAGTGATTTACGTCGGGTGCAAACTTCGTTGAAGCAGACTTGAGACGTCGAGAGATGTTTCCAGTATGTGAAGATCATTGGTTGATTTGTGATCATGAGTAACTTAAGCACTTTACGTTATGTGTTATAAGTTACATGTTTGTCATCACCAAAACATGAAGGAATATAATAGATTAAAAATCGTATATTTTAAACCAACATATCCAACTAAGGAGAAATTTTTTTTTTACATTCACCAGTAATCCAACTAGAAACACATACATTGTAAGCCAGTGAGCCTAGAAACATTATTAGATTGCTAGGTTATTCGGCCTGAGCTAGAAAGAGTGGGATGGTTCGTTTAGAAGACCAAACAAAAAAAATTGATCCCCCAGAAATATACAATAACCTGAAGATAACCTGTTTAGATGGGAAACATGCACAATCAGCATCAGTGAGAACCAACTAGAGAAGTAAGTAAGCGAAAAACATACAACAGGAGGACCAAAATTCCACAGTCCTCCCGTACATATCGCAAGATACGTTTAAGTGCTGCAAAGTGCGGCTCCCTCGGATCATGTATTTAAAAGTGCAATATATGGTAAAACTTGCCTAAGACAAAACTAAGACGTTTAAAAAGTAAGATACTAAGACCCTCTGCAAGCTGCGATATAAAGTAGGATTCTTGAACAGGAACACCTTCCAGAATCCAATTTAGTACTCTGTAATCATTGGGTGAACCGTGAAGGGGTTACAAGTAACCAGTGAGCATGCTTCAAGGAACTGTTATAGCATACTTCTTCTGTGACAAAAACAAGCCTATAGGAGTACGATCAGCAAAAATACCAAGAAAGTAATTAAGCTCCCCAAGATCAATCATGTCAAACTTTGTTATTTAGAGAACCTATAATCTGCTAAAGTAGGCTGGACAGGAATTATAGAATGATGTCATCCATATAAATAAGTAAGTAAGAAACCTGAGAACCCTGTTTATAGATAAACAATGAGGAATCACAACGACTATGAAAAAATCCAGCTCGTGTGGCATAACCTGCAAACCGCTGAAACCAAGCACGAGGTGCTTGTTTTAGTCCCCATTATAAAAATCTCTATGAAAAAGACAAACATGATGAGAGATACCGATTGTTAACAAAAACCAGGAGGGTTATGTGTGTGATACAGTCTCAGATAATGTCACCATTAATAAAAGCAATCCTAACAACAAGTTGGATGTATGGGCCACTGACGTAGACGGACGACAAGGCAAAGGACCGTAGCGCGAGAGGGGGTTGTTTGTAGGGGGTGGTGGGGTGGGGGCGGGGGTAGAAGAAGCGGGTGCGCGGGGTCTCGGGGGGACGTGGGGAGCAGTCGGGGAGGGTGCGGGATCGATGTGCAAGGACATCTCACATATCACAAGTCAATGGAAGTGAGGTGTCGTCTAACTATAACCAGTCTTAATGAGACTATTGTAATCAGAGCACCAAACCTATTGCAATGGGTTGACAAGCGATCTCATCTACCTATACTCTATGACTAATTAAGGGGTTTGCATTGCTTGTTATTAAGCCGATTATTTAGTATAAATACATAGCTAATCCTTATTATTTAATCACAAAACACAATCAATAATATATTCTCTTTGTTATCTTACAAACATAACGAGCTAACTTTTTTTAGTTAACCCATAAATCAAGAAGCTGGTATTATATTAAGGTGATTGTTGATAGAAATAATGCCTAAAAACATTATTAATATTTTTTGACATCTCTACGTTTTGATAATCACAAAATGTAAAAACGCTCAATGTAAAATTAAACGTAAACAAGTAATTAGTAGTAACTTTCCATTTCGAAAATTTAACCACTTAAAGGTATGAATAAATAAATGCTTAATGCATTTTATGATCAAAGGAAGTTTTATTCAACCTCATACTTTTTATAAAATGGTACAAATATTTTTATAACTTTCACAAAACATTTTATACATTTAAAAGAAATGTTTTATTCAAAATAAATATTTTGAATCCAAATTTTCTACCTAAAAACGGCTAGAAATGTTCCAGAAAAACACCTTCCCTGGAAAAGACAAAAAAGGGAGCGTTGGCTTGGGCGGACCCCTTAAATATAATGGGCGGGGCCCCCTTATATAAGGGGGCGACACATTAGCTAAGGGGGCCGGTATAACAACCCAATAATTTTCATCAAATGCAAAACTTATTTTACTATTAGCACAATTGTACGGGGAAATTTTTCCACTATATTACTTTACTTACATTGTGCAATATCTCATTAAGCAGATAACTTGCAAACTAAAGTAGACAACTCCACCAAACAATCAATGACCAATCTGTCTTCAAACAAGTCGAATCAATCACATAATGTATCAGTCAATATCATAATATCATTTTACACAAAGTACATTACTCCATCTGAGTATGCAATTACAATATTATATCAAACAGGCTATAAACCATTACTGGTATCTCTAAACCCTAATTTTGTGAAAGATTAACATCTAAAGTGAATGCATAAGCTACTAAATCATATGTACAAGTAATATAACATCTCATTTGAAATATATAAACTCTTCAACTCAAAGTACAAGTCTTTAAAAGCTTAATACATAAGTCATAAGCATGATCTCTAAAATCAGCCGTTTTGCTCCGTTTTCATTCAAAATTTCTACACCATCCTTCTTTTTGTTTTCAAGCTACTACACTCAATATACAATTGTAAACCCTAATTATTCTAATCATGAACTATCATACATCTTTTACACTAAAACCCTAATTCAAAACCCTAAACCCTAAAACCGAGCTAATACTAAACCATGACTCGTTTCTTCATTTTTATCCATTGTAAACCTAAACCAAATATTAAATAAGGTGTATAATAAATTACAACATCTCATCACTTTCTATCATCATATCACCATAATTAACAATTATGAAGCAAAGAAACAAAGCATAAAAACCCTAATGTGCTTAATTGTAACTTTGACCCGTTTACTCATTTTCTACCCATTTTAACCCAAACCACCTATCAACTTTTGATTATAATCCTTAATATAAGTCTTAAGATCAGTAACCTATCATTCCTAATCAAATGTATACGAATTACAAGCTAGAAAACTCAACCCGAACCCTAATGAGCCCTAAATGTACCCGTATGCACTTTTCTTTCATTTTGACCCATTTTAACTAATCTTTTTGCAAACAAGCACCTCCATGACAAGCATCACACTATCCTAAGCTGCTTACAAGAACCACTCCTAGAATATCTTCTTCATTTTATGTATAAAAATTTGTCACATGGTTTGCGCTTTTTCTTTCTTTACTTAGCCGCGGCATCACATGGGGTATCCAACACATCAAAGCTAGTTTCTAGCTCATTCAACTCATCAAGTAGCCTCTCCTCATCATCCTCTATACCTCTTACATGTCCTCTCCTAGTTACAAAGATTACATTAGCCTCCAAGATCATTTCAAGTATAAATAGAGACCTAAATTCTTCATTTTTCTTCATCCCCCACTTCCTCCTCTATAACCCTTATATAGAAGCAATCCTTTGCTCTAATAAATCCTAAGTGATCTTAAGAAGTCTCAAGTACAGAAAGGAAGCAAAAGAAACCAACAAACAAAGCCCGAGAGTCGTTGTTCTAGGCGTACGAAGCCGAAAGTCCCGATTTTGACCCGTTTCCACCATTTTTGCTCCTTGAAGCTCAAACCCAGGTTTTGAATGTTCTACTTCTACTAATACACCCTTATAATTTTCATATGATCCTAAATATACTCTTGTTTAAAGTTTTATAACTTAATACATGCCATTTTCCATTTTTGGTTCAAAACCGTAAACACCAAACCCTAAATTTCAAAACAAAATTTTTCTAAACCTAAATTCATAATGATTAAATATTGTTATAAATCTATCATAGCATGCTTAACAATTTTAAATAACCACTTTATTGAGTTAAAGAGGGGAATTTAAACTTAAAACCTACGCGTTGTACGTTTGAAACCCTAAATTTAACCCGTTTGCTTCCTCCTAATGAATACGTTATTTTAAACATGCGTTACGTTAAAACTTCATATGTTAGTTTTTTATAGACTATATATGTCTAATGAAATGTTAAAAATAAGCTTGCATGGACAAATTGAACATGTTTTGTAATTAAAATCCATGCAAGGGGGATATATCGTAACTTTCTGAAATTAATAACTAGAAGGGCTGAATTATTTCATTTTATCAAAGTTATAACTATGTGGGTCTATTATGTCACTTTTCAAAGTGCAAGGTTTACTTGGTATATCTTTTAAAGTTTGAAGGATCCAAAGTCCATAAAATGCAAACTCCAAGGCAAATTTGCAATTTTCCAAACCCAGGGTCTAAAATGTAACATTTTGAAAAAGTATAAAATCATATCCAAAACATTACAAGACATAACTTTAATTAACGCTTCTCGTGCTTAACATTTCCAGATATTGATTAAAACGCTTAAAACTGATTATATCGTATCACAATACTAGGGAGCTTCATATTAAGGAGTTTCATCTTGGTATTACGTTCTGACTGAGTTGTTGGGTTTACGATTTAAAGTGCCCTAGCTCCTCAAACGTTTACTGAGTGACTTCTGAATTATGATGGCCCGAACAGTGATACAATAATTCCAAACTCTTCAATCAAACTCATAACTCTTAAACCAAAGTTCTAAAGTACAATCTTCCTAAGACTTGACATATTCTACTCAGGTTGCGTGACGTGGCTGTTTACTATCATTTTGCTATATCAACATTCCCTGTTAAGATTGTGATAAGGTCGTCATTTTCATTACAGAAATATTATATTACATCTACCTAACAGTGAGGTTCAAAGCCCTCGCTTTTCAATCTTTGAATTGTTTTAAAACCCGCGAGGGGATACATGCTTGTTACAAACTATTATATATCTCATAACAATGCGATTACATTTCAAAGGCTTAAGAATTCATAACCCCAAATGTTTCAATCTTTTGAATACTTTATAAACTGTGATACCTGATATAAACCAAGAATGCAAGTATTTCTAAATTATGCTATCCAGATATATTATTGCCTAAGTAGCTTCCAGTGCCATTATTTCCATATCATGAATCATTAATTACTTGCATTGCGAGTGAACGCGAATATTGTGAATAGATCTATTGGGGGTGACGGCTCCCATTGGTATACCCATGCTTGGGGTAGCCAAACGCATAATATTTGTCCTAATAGATGACCTTGGCAAGTTACCTTTTCCACGGGACAGTCTGTCCAAACCAATATCACTACGTGAATTCCCTGTTAATGTATTGATTTCATGAGCTTAGGTACAATAATAAATGTTACCCTGAAAAATTTTCCATGATAATTGTATCGTGCAATTATTACCATTATAGTGCACTTGCATCAACCAAAAATATTCAACAGTTTTCCATGATAATACTATTCTCTATAATAATACTGATCTCCATGATAATTATCCCAGTAATGCCAATATTTCCATTATAACTTGTATTCAACTATTACATTTCAAACCTATGAATTTCACTCAACCTTTGTGCTGACCCTTTTTAGAATGTTTACTCAGTAATAAGCAAGTTTGCGGCAACTGAGTGGCATGGACACAACGATGGCTGAACTGATATCATTCAAACCAATAATGTTTTTAGATTTTGGGACCTGCCATTTTGTAAAAACTCTGATTAAAATGAAAAGATAACTAAAAAAAATTTTTTTCCACAACGTCTCTTTAAAGTTGTTTTCCTATGATTATATGTGTTTGTATCCATTGAATTAATACCCAGATTAACTTCCGCTGCTATAGTTGTAAAAATGAGGGTGTTACAGATGGTATCAGCGCCATGGTTATAGAGAACAAGGTCAAAACCTTAACTATAACCACATTTCATTTTTCACCATCAAGTCTTCGGCCACTACAATCCATAACGTATAAATATACATATCTATAATACAAATATTATACCATAACTAACTTATGTTAAATTACGACTAAGTTGTTAACAGATCGATGTCATCTCCCAACCGTTACTACATCGATATGATGATGCTTTTTCCTCTATGAATATTCTTAACTATACTTCGGTCTCATCGAATTATTTCCCAGCTTCATCATGAAGCAGTTCTTTTAACTCTTCGGAAAATTCTAAAGATAATATGATCCCATCAGTATTTTCATCTTTCTACAATAATCCTTGTTTGAAGAACGTACAAGCATTTTATGCTAAGGAATTACCTATTTCATCACCAGATCCTATTACTTCATCAGCTATTTTAACTTCATCTCCGGTATTACCACCATCACTACTATTTGATCCTTGATATTTCTTTGTTCCTGAGGAACTATTACTGGTATATGCTTAATTACACATACCATTTTCCATTAAAAACGGACTTAAATGACTAAAAACGTACCAAAAATACATTGTGTTTGTATGTTTGCATTGAATTTGTGCAGGAAACGGATATTCAAAAAAAAAAAAGGAAAAAGGATAAAAAGAAAGCCAAAAACGACAAAACCAAGCACGAAATGGAAAAGACAGAGTCAAATCCAAGCCAAAGTCAGTCAAAGTCAAAAAGTCAACAGGAAAGTCAACCCCGACAAAATCAAAGGTCAATCAAGTAAAGAAAATACAACTTGAGGGACTAAAATTGCCAAACCTCAAGTTGTATTACAAGAATAAAAAGATAAGGGCTGAAATTGGAAATTTGGTAAAGTATACATGAGGCCAAAGCTACCAACTTACCCAAAACCATTTTTCCCGCCCAACAGACCCAATAACCAATCACGGGTTCTCTTCTCCCCTTTTACCCTGCAACCAGGAAAAAATTCAGAGGATAAAACCTTCCCCCCTCCCACTATCTCCCCCCATAGCTTTAATAAATGCCCATGTTGGCAATCCATCACCATTTTCGAGTTAAATTCGATGGCTAGATTGATCAAAAAGGAAGCACAAGAAGATTGAATGGCTGAGATTACTTTTATCAAGTCCCTCACACAACAAAAACACCTTGGTGAAGCTCTCACAAAAGAAGCACAGGTGAGAAGACCAAGAAGAGAAGACTTCGGCTATAAATACGAACGCTTTGTAACCCTAGGGGCACATCAAAAAAATCTTAGGTTATCTTAGTTTTTACTGTAATATATTATTAAGTCCCATTTTAAGCATTTTAATCATTTTTATTTTACTGCCTTGTACTCTTTTTAAGAATTAATGAAAGTTTGAAGTTTATGAGTTAAAAAGTTAAGTTTTTAAATTCAAGTGCTTAAGTGTTTGATTTGTGTTTTAAAATGTGTTAAGAAGCTCTCACTTAAGCTTATTTATAAGCTGTTTTCATTAAGTAAACAAAAAAAGCTATTTAGTTAAGAAAAATCAAAAATAAATAAATTCAACACTCAAATATACCACAGCTTATGGATAATAAGCCAGTTTTAGATGGGCTTATGGACTCTCACTAGCTTGTTTTATACAAGCTAGAGCTTGTAGACTCTTTATTTAACCCTGTTTTGAGCAAGGGTGTTGTAAGTCTCTCTTTTTCTTATTTACTGTAGAACTGCTTATTAGTGTTTATTTGTTACTTATATTTGCTTATATATGCTTTATTATGATGTTTAGTGCTTATCTTGCTTAGTGGTTAGTTTAAAAGTGATTTGTGCAAATTTCTTAGTTAGAACTGTTAGTTATGAGTTAAAACTGTTAGATTAATTTAGCTTATTTAAGAGCTTATTATTGATTGAAATCTGCTTATAAGTGTCTTATTTTGTTATTTGATAATCTGTTTTTAACAATTTAGGACCAAATCAGCTTAAAATAAAAAGAAAAATGATTTTTGAAAACTTTAAGGGGTGTTTGGAACAAGCAGTACTAACCCATAGTTAGTACTGCTGGTTCTCTTTTAACATTTTAAAGCTAGCAGTACTAACTTCAAGTTAGTACTGGTAGTTTAAACTGTTAGTACTGTTGGTTCATTATTGCTTATTAGCTTATTATTTCTGCTTATTTAAGATTTCCTTAGCTTTTTAGAGTAGATTAAGCCCATTTTCGTTTACTGTCTTTAGTAGAGCTTATTTAAGCTTATTCGCCTTTTCAAAGCAATTTTAATAGTTTATCAGTTTGTAGCTTTTTAGCTTATTTGCCATTTTAGTTTATTCTAGTTGCTTATTCTTATGCCTAAGTGCTTATTAGGGGTAGTTAAATATCTGTTTTAGCCTATTTGCTTATTTCTTGTTTCATTGTGTTTTGTTAAAGCTAGCAGTACTAACTCAAAGCTAGCAGTACTAACTCCAAGTTAGTACTGATAGTTAATACTGTTAGTACTGCTGAGTTTCTCCTGCTTAACTTAGTTTAATTGCTTGCTGAATTTGCTTATTTAGAGTTAGTCTAGCTTATTTGATTTGTCTTAAGCTTATTTGAGCTTATTTGTGTCTTAGTATAAAAGTTTTAAGTGTTTTTACCATTCCTAGCCTTTATGCCTGCTCTTGCTTATTTTCCTTGCTTTTCTTTTCGTGCATTTGCTTATTAGGTTTAGTGCCCAATCATATCCTTGTCATATTCAAACATTGATTATCAATTCGTCATTCGATTTTCCATTCAAGCCTCGTTGGGACATAACGACCAGGAAATACTCCATTCTACTTCCGGTTTCATTGATTTTGTAGATTTTGATCCTTGTTACATATTTATATTTATTTATTTATATATAAAAAGGAATAAGATTTCGCGAGTCACACCACAAGGAGTCCTTTACAAGATAACTATCAATCCTAATCACATACAAATATAAAAGATATACATTCCTTATTTATCTCTATGCATCCTTATCTCTAAGTCAGCAGCTTTGACCATCAGCAGTATTAATCTTTCTTCTAGCAGTATTAACTAACTTTGACCACGTATGCATACGCGTCAGCGCGTGACCGTTGCGCCAGACACTAGTATATCTTTTATATTTTAGGAAATTGGATAGACGCGTATGCTAAAAACAAAAAGCAAAGCAGAATTAATCTCTATCTCTAGACGCGTATGCAAAACACTAGTTAATACGCGTCAGCGCGTGACCGTCGCGCCAGACACTAGTCTTTGCTTTTTGTTTTTAGCGTTTTAAATACCCGTTCTTGCTAAACCCCCCCCCAATTGTACTTCACGTTTTTACCTTTCCATTATTCTTACACTCAAGGTAAACCAACTCAAATAGCGTTTTGATAAAGACATTTGCGAAGTGTTTAAAAGAGATTTTGGGGATGTTTATCCAATTTCAAAGAGATAGGAAAAAACCATTGGACAAAGGGTATGTTTGGGTATTCCACACATGTAATTGGCTTAGTTAGAAACCAACCATGGTTGAGTGAGTGAGTTGGCATAGTTAGGAAAGAAAGAATATGCCAAAGGAATATTCCTTTGCTTGGTGAGAAAGTATGGATGTTGTGAGGGGGAGAATTTGAAAT
>BQNB010021275.1:0-64433 GCA_026074375.1 Tanacetum coccineum | reverse complement strand
TAAGCCATGCCAATGTTCTGCTTCTTGTTCTGTTGTTGTTGGTTATCATCTTGCTTCCTTTTATTTTCACTCTGACGTTCAACAAAAGTGCGGATCCCTCTTGTCCATCAGCTCAGTTGCAAATTCAATTGCATCCTGCATGGTCTTTGGCTTAGATGCCATTACACTTCCGTGAATCATGTCAGGAAAACCACCGACATGCCTCTAGATTTTATCTGACTCTTTAGGAAACATCCTAACACACATCAATGCCAGTTCCTGAAATCGTTGGTTATAGCTTACCACATCGGTACCTTTAACCTTAAGATTACACATCTCAACCTCTAGCTTCTTCATCTCGCCCCTTGGGCAGTACTTGTCGGTCATCATGTAACACCCCCAAAATACGATACGTGCATATCAGCAAACATCGGACCACAAGTCTAACTAGGGCGTTTCACATGTTAGAGTACTTCCAAGAAGAGTACAAGTGGTAAACTAGATTTGGTTTTCCACAGTGCAGTTGCTAATACGGAACACAGTTTCCATTCTTTCAAACCACCGAGCAACATCGACAACAAATCCTTTGTACCTTAAAATATAGGGGTTTGCATTTCATTAAATCTGGGTAAGTGCACTCACAAGCAAGAGGAGCTTGTCTCCTTATACCTATTCCCGAATTATGGCTGTCATCGCCATTCATGCTTATGTCAACGTCACGTGCTGTTAATGCATCGGCAACACCTTGGTCGATCAATGCCTTAAGCTGGGCATTGGTGACCAGTGTGGGGGTGGTGGTTGTTGTGGCTGGTGACGCCCTGGGGTTTCTTAAGAGTTGGTGCCATTTTCCTTCAAAATCACAAGAAATATAAATACTACGTCAGAATTCATCATAAAATCATAAACCGACATTGACTGCTGTAACAAGCAAATTAAACTTATATTAAGTATATATATATATGACCATTAGTAATATACATACTATAAAATAAACAACGTAATTAATCATGTAAGCATCAATATGAAACTAACTAATGCATACAAATAGTGTATGTATGTCCCCTGTGAAAACCCCTTTGTAGAATGCATATTTGAAAACGGTTATAGGAGTCAGCAAAAAACATTTGACCTGTGTTCTCTATAACTTGGCTCTTGTACCAATCTGTAAACCCCTAAAATTGGGTCGCAGCCAAATAGGGGTTGAAGTGCTACTGCAAAATCAATAGAACAAGATATATATAAGAACGACTATTTAAAAGTCATTTAAAACCGATACATTGGATTTAACTAATTGTTTGTTACAAAAGCTCGAAGCTTCACATGTTTGATGTTCAAAATACAAAGATTCTAGTCCATAACAAAT
The DNA here is from genome assembly GCA_026074375.1 of Tanacetum coccineum. Taxonomy (NCBI): domain Eukaryota; kingdom Viridiplantae; phylum Streptophyta; class Magnoliopsida; order Asterales; family Asteraceae; genus Tanacetum; species Tanacetum coccineum. The sequence continues at coordinate 63,091 of BQNB010021275.1, read as the reverse complement.
GTTTCCCCAAAATGTAATGCAACCAAATCTTTAATGCATATGACTTCCTAAAATAATGATCACCAATGTTTCCCTTTCTTGTACCTCATTGATCACCTGAGAAAACATGCTTTAAAACGTCAACAATAATGTTGGTGAATTCATAGGTTTGTAAAATGTATAGTGTAGGACCGTAAGATTTCCCCATGATAATGCAACAGATGCAAACACCAATGAATGTAATTACGTTTCCCTAAGCTCATGACACTAAAGCTCGACATGTATGAATTGCAATATAAATTGCCAACATTGCCCGTGATGATGTTCTAACCCGCAACATCCCAAATCCGACATGGTATACGTTCGTTGTCCGGCATACCGGCACAGTGAGCATGACTCATCCGAACGGGGATGTCAATCCCAAATAGATCTATTTATAACATTCGCGCTCACAACAAGTAATTGACCGTTCATGATTACGGCTCAGACAGGGTTTTATCGCCTACTAGGCAAACACGTAATCGTAATGTAAAATGTCCACATGTGTCCAATTGTAAAAGATGCATATGTTTCTCACGTCAAAACTTATAAATCATTATAAATGTAAAACGTAGGGCTATGAACTCACCTTGAGTGAGTGAATCGATAACGTAAATCACAAATTGAAAATGCGTCACGAATACGCCCGAATGCAACCTAATTAATTATAGGTCGTTTAGTACTAGATATGAATATACTAAGACCATAATTCTAATTCATATCTACATCACCATCTATTTGTATTAGAGAAATAATATTTATAAAGTTAAAATGTTTATAAATATTTCCTTAGTAAAAATGAGTAGTAACTTTCTCGTTTTAAGTCCGTTTCGAACATTTTTATAAATTTAATTAGCGTAAATCTCGTAAAAGTCATATCTTATTCGTTTTAACTTCGATTTTAGTGATTTTTTCGAGCACGTCTTCGCAATTTTTTATTTTTTTTTTTTTCGTAAAAAAAAATTTTAAAAAGTTCTATCAAAGAATGATATTTTTCAAAAAGTATCTAAGATGAATAGTGATTTTTACTGTTTATAGGTTATAAAATTATTTTTATAAACTTTAATTATCGTAAACATGAAAAATTCATAACCCCTTCGTTATTGATCAAAAAATTATGATTCTTAATGTTTTGGAATCCTAAAAATATGTAATTTTTATGAAAAATAATTATATCTTTTTATCAGAATTGGAAAATAATAAGTTTTTATAAAATTGTTTTTATAAAAGCTTTTATTTATCGTAAACTTGCAAATGCGTATCCATCATTCGTTATAGCTTGTGTATTTTTTCGAGTTCTCTACATACCTAGGATCGTCATGACGTGTAGTAATTTATAAAAATATAAAATAAATACCTTATTTCAGTGTTAAAACGAGTAAGGTTTTGGTCTTTTTGTTAAAAATATTTAAAACTAAACACTTGATTGTTATAAGTTTTTTAGTTTAGTAACTTCGTTACATAAAGTCCTTTATAACACTTATAATCACATGTCTCAAGTCACTTTAGGGTCCTTAAGAGTCCATATATTTAGTCCAATAATTCACAAATCACAAGTCCCATAGGACCTCATATTCATTATTACTATCAACATTAATAAAGTATCTTTTAAAAAGACCTTTTTAAAGTAAACTAGTACATATATACTTTTAATAAACTAAACCCAGACATGTAGTAGAGCTTCAATACTTCCATTCATTCTAAGCATGTTCTCAAACAAACATCAATATAACATATGACAGAGTTTATCAAACCATGAACAAATGTAAAATTCTATTTTACATGTTAAAAAAGTTTCTTAGATGTGATTTACTAATATAACCTTATCATATACATAAAATCACAAATGTAAAAAATTAGGGTTTTTAGATAACCTATAATATAAAAGTAGGATGATAACAGCAAGATCTAAACCTAGTGTTAGATAAAAACCCAAGCTTCAATACTTAGAAAACCCAATATCCAAAGAAACCCATAATCTTTAAAAACCTTATCTTTGTTAAAAAATACCCTTGCAAACACTAAGACTAAGCCTTTAAACCTTCTTGTAATACCTTAGATATGATGTTAGATCACTTGTATACTTGTAAAAATCAAAAACTATGAATGTATTATGTTGGTTTATTGTTCCGTGGCTTATAAGATAGGAGATATGCGGATCGGGGGATTTGTGTTTGCTATTAAAAGTGAAGTAGCGTCATGAAGTGTTTGTTTGATAGGTGCCTTTTATAGCAAGACTTAACTAACTAGGGTTACTTTAACTTAACCATGGTTAGGCTTGAATGACCATTGTGTAAGAAACTCATAGGAGGGGGAGTGGGCTCTAAACAAAAGTAGAAATGAAAGAGCAGTGGTTAGGGAGTTTCTTGGAAAAGTTAAATCAACAGTGCTAGTTTAACAAAGTCAAATAAATATCTTGCCTTTTGTTTTACATTATAAATCCGCCTAAATAAGTAATGTGTATAAAAAGGGTGATATTTTTTTGAATAAAGTGTTATAAAAATTGTGGGTAATTGGTTAGTATAGATAGGTATAGGTGCTTTAAGGGTAAGCCTAAATTATTTAATTGCGAAACGTAAACCATTACGTATCCTATACAAATAAAATATAATAATTGATTATTACTTTTCTACCAGGTAATCTATTGGTGCTGATAGGAGGTGAACACAAACTTTATGCACACGAGATTTATTAGAGAGGTTGCGCGTGTGCTGTGGGGGGAGGTGTTGTGGGGGGGGTAGGGTTTATTGGGGGGGGGGGCCCCCTTCTAGTTTTACGTTGATTGTTGCTTTTTAAGTTTACGTGATTTAACTTAACAATACAAATTAAAGCAAAAATCAACAGTTCAATGTAAGTAAAATATGGAACAATTCAGACTTGTTGAATATTTTGACTCTCAAAAAAGTAATGATAGACTATATGGATACCAACTACAATCCCGCCTGTTACCTGTATGAGACAAATCGTGAATTGTTACAGCCTATGCACTCGTTAACTCAAGAATCAGTGAGGACGTGACACATGTATACGACTCACGTCTTTAGTGTAGTTTAGTGTGAGAGTAGGTGAGGTTTAGCACGTGTCGAGTCAAAAGAGCGAGCTGGGCAGGAAGGCTGAGCGAGTACATGGGAGACGAGTTGGGTGTACCATGAACGCCTGAGATACACACGCGCATAGCTGTGAGTCAAGCCAGAGAAGCCATAGTGATCTCACAGACTCAAGCGTGCGATCCCCAGACGGTCCACGAGGGCATAACACATAAACTGTTATTACACATATATCTCTCAGTGTATAACAATATGCGCGAGTTCTGACAGGAACTTATCGTTTATGCCCACCTCATGATCTGTATTGAACGTATATGTGAGTAGATGCTTTAAGCCGGAAGGAATAGATAAAATCGCTACGAGGCCGGAAGGAATGGATAAAACTGCTATGAGTTTGAGCCTTGGTTATGACTATTGATTTAAACCTTCTATCTCAGATCCTGAATGCACAAGCGGAGGCAATGAAAGAGGTGAATGTTAAAGAAGAAAACCTACATAGTATGGACAAGGAGTTTGAGACTCGTCCTGATGGAACTCTATGTATATAGAACAAGATGGTTACCATGCCTTGGAAACTTAAAGATCTGATTATGCACGAATTCCGCATAAGGTCCTAAGACTATATCCACCTAGACATATAAGAATGTACCATGATTAAAGCAATTGTATTTGTGGCCCAACATGAAAGCAGACATCCCCACCTATGTCAGTAAGTGCTTGACATGTTTAAAAGTAAAAGCTGAATACCAAAATCCGTCTGGTTTGCTAGTACAACCATAAATACCCAATGAAAATGGGAGAAAATAACCATGAATTTTATCACAAAGCTGCCAAAGGCATCAAGCGGTTATGAAACGATCTGGGTAATCGTCGACCGTCTTACAAAGTCTACATACTTTCTACCAATAAAGGAGACCCATATAATGGAAAGACCAATGAGACTTTACTTGAAAGAAGTAGTCTCAAGGCTTGGAGTGCAGTCTTGATTATCTTAGACAGATATAGCAGATTTACATCTCGTTTTTGGCAGTCACTCCAGAAAGCTTTGGGTATAATAATAATAATAATAATAATAATAATAATAATAATTTTGAAGTTCTATAAAATCAAGTTGCAAAGTCTTAATAAATTGTTGCTTTGAGTCACGATTCATTTTGTGACTATGAGAATAAGTTGATCTATGGTTGAGTTAAATCAAGCACACACACGTAATCAATTATCCATGTCGGGAGTTCAAAAGTTCACAAGTCATAAGTATGAGGGCTTTACACCTAAACTTATATCGACAATGATCTCGTTTAATTGCTTGGCTTAAGACTAGTGAAAAATCGGGGACGATGAAATTTTCCGTCAGGACATCCGTAGATCATTCTATGGACGTTTCTCACTCTATGATCCCATTGTGAGTTAAATAAGAAAGACAAACCATTCAAAAATCCAAAAAAAATTAGAGTAGTCAATGTACATACAAAATAATGGTGTTAATCGGGATTTGTCGAAGCTATTGATTCTTTCCTTTGACAAACACTTTGCTACTTTTCAAAGTTATTAGTCGGAGGGGGTCAAGAGTCTTAGTTTTCGTAAATGCTTACTTCATAGCATTGCGTGAGGACACGGCAATACCTTAGTATGGGGGATTTTGGTATGTGCTTAAATACACATACCTTTTTCCATTAAAAACGGACTTAAATGACCAAAAACAGACAAAAACTGCCAAAGATATGTTTGTTTTACATTTGTATTGTGCAGGAACGGATAACCAAGAAAAGGACGAAAAACAAAGCCAAAACGACAAAACCGGACTCGGAATGGAAAAGCTGTGAAGGACAAAGCCAAATCAAAGCCAAAGACCAGAAAAGTCAAAGTCAAAGTCAACTCAACAAATTAACAGTCAAAACCGGAGCCGTAATTGAAGAATACTATTGGTTGCAATCTCAACCCATCTGATGGGCCGGGAAAGCCCAATAGTATATTATTGAAGACTGTGAAGACCAAATGGGCCCTCAATCAATGACAACAGCCCATTTGTGTGCAACTGACAGAGACTATGAAGACTTTGAAGGCCCGATCCTAGCCCTTGAACAAGCCAATCTCAGCCATTGTACACACAAAACCCACCCAAACCTTATTGGGCCTTAAAAAGCCCAATAACAGAAGCACAAACCTTATTGGGCCCAAACACACCCAGTTAGGCCCAATACATAACCCAAGCCCAGACCCTGGCCCAAAAACAATTTTTATAAAACCTTAGGGACTTAAATTGTCAATTCTGAAAATTGTTTTATAAAAGAAAATGGTTTAAAACAAAGAGGGACTGAATTTGTAATTTTACAAAATTGTTTTTCTCTTTTAAAATACCAAGGGCCAGTTCTGCCAATACACCATTCTTTCTTTAATTCTTTGTTTTTAAAACACAAGGGCCATTTCTGTTTATTTTGAAACTTGTTTATAACTAAGAAAAAAAGAAACAAAACGAAATGGAAAAGAGCTAGAAGTTGAGGGGTTCTTCTTGTGCTTTTGAAACTTTTAAACCTGTGAACCAATAAACGTTCACCCTCTCTACTCTTTCCCGCCATCTCCCTAGAACCCCTCAACATCACATGATACCACCCATTCTCTTACCCAAACCACTCGTTTACCCAGTCCCAACCTAAACCCACACCCACTAACTTGTTTAAATGCCACGCTGGCAATCCCCCCTTCCCCCAAGGTAAATCAATGGCGGATATGGCATTAAAACAAACACAAAGCTTAATCTAAGGGCTAGGATTTGATGCTGAGCTTTGTACACACACAACAAACACAACAAGAAGAAGAAAGAAGACTGGGGACTTCTATAAATTCAAGAAAACACAAGGGTGAGTACTCTTAGCATGGGCATGGTCCTTCTTGAATTATACATAGGTGATCAAGCTATGTATATTTGAGGGCTAACGATGCGATGCTCATTTTCGTCGATATTGTGTTATAATTTCAAAATAATTATGGGAGTGATTTGTAAAAAAAATATAGAGAGTTAAAGTAAATTTGACGTTTTCATAATACATTAATTTGATAGATGCTTGAAATCATTCAGTACACCGGAAATTTAAGAGAATACAAATGAAACTCCTAAGGAGATAAAAGTCTATGATAGTTTCCAACTTGGGTTCACTAGGCAAAGCGAGACCAACTTTCTCCTTTTAAAGCTTCAATCGCAATCTTTAATGTTGTTAGGGATCTTGGATTGGTTTTCTCCACACCAAAGCATATACCATTCTTACGTAGTTTTCACTACATTCAGCTTGGTTTTCTTTGTTTTGGTTCTTCAATTCTGGGCAATAACTCTTGTAGTGCCCTTGATTCCTACATTCATAGCAAGTGAGGTTTCTCTGATTGTTAGTAGCAGCAGGACTCCTACAGTCTCAGGTCAAGTGGCTAACTCTCTTGATGTTTGCGCACTTTACAGTGCACTGGCCATTTTGATGAAACTTGCACTTGTTGCACAATGGTAGAGTTCCAGCATACTCCTTCCTTTCACCAGACCCAGCGGTATAAGCTATAGCCACACCTTACTTCTTGGGAGGTTGTTTTTAAGCTTGGTTGTTGTTATCGAGTTTCCTCTTATTATTAGCTTGACGTTCAACAAGAGTGCTGATCTTTTTGTCCATCAGTTCAGTTGCAAATTCAATTGCATCTTGCATTGTCTTAGGCTTAGATGCCATCACACTTCCGTGAATCATGTCGGGCAAACCACCGACATACTTCTCGATCTTATCCGACTCTTCAGGAAACATCCTAGCACACATCAATGCCAGTTCCTGAAAACCTTGGTTATAGCCAACCACATCGGTACCTTTTACCTTTCGGTTCTATATCTCAAGCTTCTTAATCTTGCCCCTTGAGCAGTACTTGTCAGTCATCATCCTTTTCAGGTTTGTCCATGTCATTGCATACTCAACATCGTGACCAACAGTCCTAACGTGGGCGTTCCACCACGTTAGAGCACTTCCAAGAAGAGTACAAGTGGCAAACTTGATTTGGTTTTCCACAGTGCAGTTGCTTATATGGAACACCGTTTCCATTCTTTTAAACCACTGAGTCAACTCGACAACTCCTTCAGTACCCTTAAAATATAGAGGTTTGCATTTCATAAAATATGGGTCAGTACACTCACGAGCAAGAGGAGCTTGTCTCCTTACTCCCGTTCCCAAATTATGGCTGTCATCGCCATTCATGCTTCTGTCAACGTCACGTGCTGCCAATGCATCGGCAATGCCTTGGTCGATCAATGCCTTAAGCTGGGCATTGGTGACCGGTGTGGTGGTGGTGGTTGTGGCTAGTGATGCCCTTGTGGTTCTTTTCTTTGGTGCCATTTTCTTTAAAATCACAAGAAAATATAATACACGTCAGATTTCATAAAATCATAAACGCGACATGACTGCTATAACAAGCAAATATAAGTATATTATATAAGACCAGTAGTAATATACGTATTATAATATAAACACGTATATTAATCATGTAAGCATCTAGTATGACCAACTAATGCAACAAACAACGTGTGTATGTCCCGCAAAACCCCTTTTTGAAAATGTGATTGTTAAAAATGGTTATAGTCTAGGTAAGATATGCAACCTAGTTCTCTATAACCTTGGCTCTTGATACCAATCTGCAACACCCACAAAAATAGGTCGCAGCGGAATATGTTTCAGGGAGCGTTACTTCATAATACCATTGCTCAAGTCATGAGAGAACGACCTCTAACTGTGTCGTTTGAAAAGAAATCTTAAATTAATTAGACTCCAATGCACATCACATAAGCCAAGCATCTAATTCACCTGAGAAAAACATGCTTAAAGAGTGTCAACATAAAGTTGTTGAGTTCATAGGTTCGTTTAAGTATAAATGTTGAATCATAGTTTTGTAAAGTATGTATGACCGTTCCAATCCTTGTAGGTTCCTCAAAAATGTATGTATGAATGTTGGAAATCAAAGAGTTGTAAAATATGCATGACCATATAAATCCCCAAATAGTCACCCAAAACGTTATGTATGAGTTTTGTAAATCAAAGAGTTATAAAGTATGCATGACCATTTCAATCTCCAAAAAGTCACAAAATGTTATGTATAGTTGGACCACCATTGTTCAAAGAATGTATTGCCCCTTTATTCAAGGTAACGTAAATATTCATATGCATATAAAACAATGATTACGATTACTCTAAGTTCATGAAACTGTTGCGTAGACTCATATATATGCCACTTTATTCAAGGTACAGTAAATGTTCATGTTCATGTAAATGTCGTGCTCCGACATGCTATAACGTTCGTTTGCCCAGTGATAGCTAATCACCTGAACGGGGCTGTCACACTCGAATAGATCTATTTTATAACATTCGCGCTCACCTCTAGGTAATTCATAGTTCAATCCGCTTAAGCTAATCCGTAATCATTTGGGTAAAGGTAAAGTAATGTCTTTGTTTTAAAAAATGAAGTGAAACAAGCAATGTATTTCGTCTCAAAATAAATAATTGGGTATGTAGACTAGTTTGTAAAACGAATTGTAAATCCACATGTAATAAATTCAAACCAATCATGTAAACGAGATTAGTAACAAGCATGTTCTCACCCCAAAAGTTGTAATGTATATGTAAAATAAGTAAAACGTAGGGCTATAAACTTATCTTGAGTGAATAGATAATAAGTATATCACAGAAAATGCGTCACGAAAATGTCCGAATGCAACCTAATTAATTATAGGTCGTATCAGTACTAAGTACTTTGAATAACTAAGACAATATATAATTCTATATAGCTACATCACTATCTAATTGTGTTTGAGAAATAATATTTATAAAGTTAAAACGTTTATAAATATTTCTTTACTAAAAATGTCATAAATTTCCCGTTTTTAGTCCGTTTCGTATGTTGTTTATGTCCACGCTTTTGTATTAGAAAGATATATCAAAATATTACATTTTTGTATTTTGAGTCCACTGGTGAAAAATACTTTTTACTGTTCATGCACTTTTATAAACTTAGTTATCGTAAACTCGTAAACATCGTATCTTATTCGTTTTAACTCTGATTTTAGTGATTCTTTCGAGCACGCCTTCGTAATTATAAGTTTTATCAAACTAATAATGTTTTCAAAATAAAAATACTTTATGTGAACAGTAACTTTTATAAATTTATTTTTATAAAAGTAATTATTATCATAAACATGAAAAATCCATAACTCCTTCGTTATTGATCCAAAAATTATGATTCTTAATGTTTTGGAATCCTAAAAATATGTACTATTTGAGAAAAATATCCAACCTTTTATATCAGAGGTGGTTTGTAATGAGTTTTTATAAAATTTCTTTTATAAACGCGTTTGTTATCGTATAACTTGCAAGTGCCGTATCTCCTTCGTTATAAATCGGATTTTTAAGTTCTTTATATGGTTGGAATCCTCATGACATGTAGTATTTTATGAAAATATAAAGTAAATACATTATTTTTCGAATTTGATCAGACCCTTATGATATTTTTGTTAAAAATATGTTTAAACTTGTTTTTGTAACTTTTTAGTTTAGTAACCTTGTTACAAGTCCATTACAACACTTAAATCCACATGTATTACATACTTAATGTCCTTAGTCTATGATTTGTTCAAATATTGTCCAAGATAACAAGATCAACAAGTCCTTATATCACTTTCACTTATAAACGTATTAAGTAACTTTTTAAACCACTAGTTTATATATATCTTTTTATACACAAACCTCACTTGTACAATACTTATACTTCTATTCCCACATGGTGTTAACATCCATATAACATATGTAAAAGTATACCAAATCATAACCAAGTGTAAAAATCTATTTTACTAGTTAAATAAGTTTCCTAGATGGTGATTCACTATATATACATTATATATACATAAAATCATGAATGTAAAGAGATTAAGGTTTTTAGTAACCTTAGTATGATGTATGATGATGAACAACAATGTCTAAATCCTTGTTTAGCAAAAAAACCCTAGCTTCCAAGTCTTATAAAACCCTAATCCAAAGAAAACCCTAATATTGAATCTTCTTGCTTTAACACTTGTAAACCCCAAACCAATCCTTCTAAACACCTTAGGATATCTTAGATATATTGTAGGAATACTTAGAAATGTGGTAAATACATTTTGTATGAATTATTTGGGGTGATTATGGTTGGCCGTGGGTTTGGAGAGCAACAAAGAGAGAAATGGTGAAGTTTTTCTTGTAAGGAATGAAGTGTGTGTTGATATCTTTACTACTATTGCTTCTTATATAATCCAATTGACTAGTTCCAAGGATTCTATAGAAGTTGTTCAGATTCCAAAGGGACCATGAGATGGAATTAAGGAAGCATAGTGGTCAATGTTACTAGTCTTGGACCTAAACCTTAATGAGGTGCATTTGTACAAGCTCAAGTTGGTATTTGGTGTGCTTCATGTCCCCTTGGGGCTTCTTATATCTGAAATTAGGGGGAATAAGCTAGGAAAGTCTTTGGTCTTTATTTGATAAATACTTGCATTACTTGAACACTTGTAGTTGTAATTTTAAATATAAAGTAAAACTTGAAATGTGTAGTTTCTAGTTGATTTAATTTATGTACAATTTGGCTAAGGTGAATAACATAGTTGAAGTTTTTTAAAACTTTGGGTATTGGATATAATAATGGGTATTTGTTGAAGCGTAGATAAATTTTGGCGGTTTCGGGAATGCCTAAACGTACTTTATCACGACACGTAAACACTTTACGTAACCAATAAAAATAAAATATGCAAAGTTAATAATTATCCTCTAAATAATTATCTAACACTTGCTTAACGTAAATATTTAATTGTTTGATGCCCGTTTACGTTGAATGAAATTTTTTTTAGCTTACGCGATTTAACTTAACGATTAAAATTAAAAGCAAACGCGTACGAGACTAAAAATAAATAATGGATTAAATGACATCGTAAAATGACCTGAAAATACGGATTGTTACACTTTAAGAAACATTTGTATACCGGAGGTTGTTGAGCTAAGTGGTTGCAGTAGCTGTCCACTCTCGAAATCAGGAAAGAACAACATAGTATAGACGGTAATTTATTGAAAGAGTATACTGACCTGAAACATCAGACCGATAAATTTTTTACGAGCCTATTATAAGTTTCATAATTTTTGTGTCAAAAGTTAGATTCATAATATGTATGTCAACATTGTTTGTGTGTGTATTGTGTAGTTAAAGGGTGGAACAACGGGTGCGGTAAGCTGAATCTGCAGGCCAAGCAAAAGGGCGTGAAGAAGCCCAACAAAAGTCGTTTGTGCCAATGAAGCAACTATATAAAGAAACTAAAGGTGATAAACGGGACATGATGTTGAAGTTGTTTACGCTCCCTTACCGACCAGCCTTCATTTGCACCAGGGTACAACCGGGTTTCATTAGAGGCACATGAGGTACAAATTCTGCTTTCATGTCTGAGTATAGATTTACTGTATTAAACTTCCTTAAACCATGACATGAGTGTAGTGCGTTAAAATGCATTACCTTGGTGCATCAATCACCAAATATCTTTTAAAGGGAATAATTGATATTGGTTGTTTAAAATGTGATACAAATTGGTTGCTCAGAGACGTGTATAACGAACTAAGAGTTGCATAATGTTTCCTTAGTTGAAAAAGCGTCGTGAAAATTATTTTTTGCTCAAAGTTAAGACACCAGTTACCTATTAAATAACAGTTACATTACATATTGTAGTTGTTTCCTAAACTTAAAGTTATTACATTATTAGTCCATTCATTATTTGTAATTTTTGCAAGCTGGGGATTAATTCGACGGTTTGCTGAAGTAATAAACGGTTGTTGAATCATTCTTCTATCTTGAATGCAGGAAATAATAAATGGTTGCTCAGGGTGTTGTAACTGCTGTGAGGATGTAGCTCAAACTGCTTCGTGTACACAGGCAGAATCTGGTCAAAAAAAACAGTCGACGGAGAGTTGGAAAGATGACGTGAAAAGGAACAAAAGAAAGCTGCAGATGCATCTGCTCTTATTTTACAAAGAACGTGAATTGTGTTTGTGGTAAGTCTTTTTTTGTTCAACTAATAATGGTTATTAGTTTTCCCCGCATACTCAATTACTTTTCCCCACAGAAAACCCGTAGCAGATACTTGGCATGTTATTTATTTTGATTTTAGCGGTACATAAGCGTTCATTACTATCTAAAGTCTAACACGATCAAAATGATTAGTTCTATATATGAAGGAACGTGTTATCGATTGCAGGCTGAATCTATTCCATTGGCTGTTAACTAGGAAAAGTAATTAAAGGGCATCAGAAGGTACAAATATTATTAAATTTCATTAATTTTTTGACATTTTGGAACTTATGTGGTTATTATAATGTGATAAGCTGTTACTGGTATTGCATTACCTGTTGGGCCTCATAAGCTTTATATGAGTTTCTATAGTCATTATAGAACTATGTAAACCCAAAATAGGTAAAATTTGTGCACTTCGGCCAGTAGCAATAAGGGCAACAAAATTCCTTCATGAGTGGCTATATGACTACTTGAAATATGGAGCCGTTAACGGCTCCGCTACACAAACATACAAGCCCAAATCTATGGTAGGTTTAAATTCATTTACATATCCCTAACGCAAATGAAATGTTCATTTGTATGGTTTTCTATATGTATTATTTAAATCCGTTGTTTGATAACCCAACTTACATGGAGTCTTTATATTAAAACTTTGGTTAGTAGATACCAATACGCCTATTAGTATCGGGTTATAATGACATTAAGTTAAGATTAGATAGCATATTCTTAGAGGCTTTTCTTAGGGTACATGTGTAAACTAGCCAAATAGAATAATTGACAAGTTAATAAGGTAGAACACCGACATTTTGAAATTCTTTCATCATGTGTTTTAACAGGCTAGGGACAAAAACATGGCCATGACACTTTCTTACGGGAATGGCGTAAAGTTGCTGTAAACATTGAAACCTTTTTCTTCAAATTGAAAATGAGTCTACATATCTTAAAGAGTATCCCCTAGTATTTGCTCTTTAGTGCTGACAGTGGCTGATTATCAGTGTCACTAACAGAGATCATAAAAACTATAACAGTTACAAAAGCTTACAGAAAGGTGACTATTTGCTTGCATCTTGAAAACATATATTTATTATCATAGTCGTGTGTATGATCAATGATATGTCGATTAAGTATGTTAATAAATATTTTTTTATATCAACGGGTCATAAAAGAATTGACAAGGAGGGCTTCTTGGTTACACTATATATGGCAGCAGAAGCTGGATAACCACTGAATGAGATAACTCACGACCAATTGTTAACGATCCCCTACTCCAGTTTAGGAAGCAATTTGGCTAACAATGAAGATTCTGCAGTTGAATTGAAGAAGTTAAAGAAGGAAATGAAGAGGATAGAGGTTGCACTTCTGGGGGTTGTAGATCTTAGGTAACAATGCACTTTAGGCTAATTCCGATTTAGAGTAATGTGTTTTCTTTTGTAGTAAAATAGAAACATACTCCATCTTCCACCCATTGTGGCTAAGCAGAGCCATTACAAATGGTGTGTTAAATCTAATTTTTTAGTCGCATTACTCACTTTACAAACACAGGTAAACTATATTTGAATTGTCGTTCATACTGGGGATATAATTTTTTTTCATGTTCAAGTGTGCAAACTAGGGAGTTGGTAACAATGGTGAATGAAAGAAAGCGAACAAAATTTGAGTCGGGTTCAGTTAAACATGAGACTAAACAAAAACTTTCTTACACTAAAGTCAAGGAATGTTTGGAAAATTTACCTGATAAGCATTGCTATGATTTTGATACATTGAGTTTTCACTAACTTTTAGAGGCTAATGATATTTATAGTCAAGCTTATCTAGAAAATCATTACAAAGAATTGGCTAATGTTTAACTAACTTTTGTTTCGGTTGATTGCAGGTGTTCATCCTTACTGGTATTGGAGAACTTTTCAAACCATTGGACCATGTTCAAATGATCCATTATAGCTTTCTACCTCCTTTCAAATGGCGTTTTTGCAAGTCAGCGTTTGAAGTTCCGGTTATGTTATAACGATATTTAAATGTTGTTGTAGTATGGATTGTTTAGCTATAGTTTTTTGCTTATAGAATGTTCGCGGTTTCATTTGTCTTCCTTTTCGAAAGCAACCAGTGTTGACATAACTTATGTATTATTGGGATTTATTGATTTGATGATACAAAAGGATCAAGATCGACATCATGGAATTCTAGAAGATGGAGGATTCTAGAAGACTTACTCAAAAAGATAAAGATCAAGATTAGGAAATATTTAGTTTCCTAATACAATTAGGTTTCCTTTGTAAGTCTAGATGGACTCTATATATAAAGAGATCCCTAGACATTGTTTGTGTGTATGTTTTTAATCATGTTTTAGGAAAACACCAACGATCTTACCACTTGAGATCGTTCTCCTTTGTACGATCCAAATGAGATCGTTTTAGCCCTAAGGTCAATGTGTCTTTGATCCCTGTTACAGTTAGGTAACACGTTCTATCATGATCAAATAGAATTGGGGCTTATGTGAATGTAAACCTTGTTAATAACATTGTCTTTGTTTAAATTCCGTTGCGCAACAACAACCTTTGTTATTTTTATATATTATAGATCCTAGATGAGTTTTAAACGATATTCATAATTGGTATCAGAGCCAAGTAGCTCGTGATCTAGGATATACAAGGTTTTACAATCGAAGAAAGAAGATTTTGTATTCAAAGAAACCTAAAAAAAATTCGATTTTGGTTTCTATTTTCATCACTTTCTGCACATCTATGGTAAAAAGGGAATATCTCATTCGTTAACCATTGGATCTTAACGAAATTTTTATTGAAGGTTCTTTACTCATAAAGGCATATTCTCACCAGAGGGATCTTCAATCTAAGCTTTTAATTGAAAGATATAAATTTTTGAAACCTGCTGTAGAAAAGTTGAAGTTGGTATGGTTTTACTTCTCTTTCATCATTATTTTTAATAGTGTTCTTGTTATTGTTATTGGAAGTTTTTCTTTGAACACTTGGGTATTAAAGTGAAGGTATTGAGTAATGAGGGGATAAAGATGTTTGTGAAAATTAGGGTTTTAATTCTTAAATTTTTTTTTTTGGAAACCCTAATTTCTAAAAACCTCAAAAGTTGATGATGAATACAAAGTGTAATCACAGTAAAGGTGATATGAAAGTGGAAGCTAAGAGTTTAAGTTCAGGTTCTTGTGGAAAGTTTATTGAAGTGGTTATCATGTTAATACTGATTGGAAGTTATTACTGCTTCATACATGGTTACTACTGCTCTACAACAGTTAATACTGCTAGTTAGTAGTTAATACTACTAGTGTATTTTTACTACTACTCAACCATTTTAATGTTGCTCTCCATTGTTACTACTGCTTGGTATCGATTACTACTGTTAGTCATTTTTAGTGTGTCTTCATGGATTGGGAATAAAGGGTTTCGTTACTACTGTTGGTCTAGTATTAGTTACAGTTCTTATGGTTGATTCTATTACTTTTGGTCATGAGATGGTTAACATATTGGTTTCAGGGGAAGAATATGATATAGTGTTTAACCATTTGGATATGTTAAATGCACCATTTGAGGTGAAGGTTTTCACTTGTGCAAAACAAGTTAAACCTTATGTAAGAATATTACTACTGCTAAGTCATTATTACTACTGCTAGTTTAAGTTTCTACTGCTTGAATTCTATTATTTTGTATTTGCGTCATTGGAGGGGTAATTTAAGACATTGGAAGTTGGATTGAAGTTTAATATATGGTTTGTAGTTGTAAAGATCAAAGTTGCATATGTTCACAAGTCCCCTAATAGATAATGACAAAAAAGGGAAGATGTTACATGATATGATATGATTTGAAACTTATTAAGTGTGGTGGCATGGCTATAGAAACAAGAATTGAAGGCTTTATTGATGTTGAAGTAGTAACAACAAGTTCATAGAGATTTAAGTAAATGGGAAGATTAGAAAATCTGTTTCATTCATGGAAAAGATCAGATTTGAAGATGTTTATGATGTTCAAGTGTTAAGTTGAAGACCAAAGGCTTATTATTCAATAGAGTAAGATTGCTAAAGGATTAAGCTACTATGGGATCATATTGGAATTCAGTTTAAATGTTTGTTTGTCATCATCCAAAATAGGTAAGATTGTTGGGAATTCTAATTAATGGATGAATACAAAAGGATCAAGATCGACATCATGGAATTCTAGAAGATGGAGGATTCTAGAAGACTTGCTAAAAAAAATAAAGATCAAGATTAGGAAAGATTTAGTTTCCTAATACAATAGGTTTACTTTGTAAGTCTAGATGGACTCTATATATAAAGAGATCCCAAGACATTATTTGTATGTGTGTTTTTAATCATGTTTTAGGAAAACACTAACGATCTTACCACTTGAGATCGTTCTCCTTTGTACGATCCAAATGAGATCGTTTTAGCCCTAAGGTCAAGGTGTCTTTGTTCCCTGTTATAGTTAGGTAACACGTTCTATCATGATCAAATAGAATTGGGGCTTATGTGAATGTAAACCTTGTTAATAACATTGTCTTTGTTTAAATTTCACTGCGCAACAACAACCTTTGTTATTTTTATATATTATAGATCCTAGATGAGTTCTAAACGATCTTCACAATATGTTACAGAGATGATATGATATGATTTGCAACTTATTAAGTGTGGTGGCATGGCATGGAACAAGAATTGAACGCTTCATTGTGTTGAAGAAGTATCAACAAGTTTATGGAGATCTTAAGTAAAGGGGAAGATTAGAATCTGTTTCATTCATGAAAGATCAAATTTGAAGATGTACAAGATGTTCAAGTGCTTAAGTTGAAGACAAAGCTTATTATTCAATAGAGGAAGATTGCTGAAGATTAAGCTACTATGGATCATCTTGGAATCAGTTTAACTATTTGTTTTGTCATCATCAAATAGGGGAAGATTGTTAGGATTTATTGATTTGATGATACAAATGTGAATGTAAACCTTGTTAATAACATTGTCTTTGTTTAAATTCTGATGTGCAACAACATCCTTTGTTATTTTTATATATTATAGATCCTAGATGAGTTCTAAACGATCTCAATAGGTTGCAGGTGATAAGATTGATTTGCAACTTATTAAGTGTGGTTGCATGAATGGAACCCAGAATGAAGGCTTCATTATGTTGAAAAGTATAAACAAGTTCATGGAATCTTAAGTAAAGGGGAGATTAGAACCAGGTTTCATTCTAGAGATCATATTGAAGATGTCCAAGATGTTCAGGCTTAAGTGGAGACAATGCTTAATTATTCAATAGAGGAAGATTCTTAAAGATTAAGCTACTATGGATCATCTTAGAATCAGTTTAACTGTTTGTTTTGTCATCATTAAATATGGGATGATTGTTGAGATTTATTGATTTGATGATACAAAAGGATCAAGATCGACATCATGGAATTTTAGAAGATGGAGGATTCTAGAAGACTTGCTTAAAAAGATAAAGATCAAGATTAGGAAAGATTTAGTTTTCTAATACAATTAGGTTTCCTTTGTAAGTATAGATGGACTCTATATATAAAGAGATCCCTAGACATTGTTTGTGTGTGTTTTTTTTAATCATGTTTTAGGAAAACACTAACGATTTCACCAATTGAGATCCTTCTCCTTTGTACGATCCAAATGAGATCATTTTAGCCCTAATGTCAAGGTGTCTTTGATCCCTGTTATAGTTAGGTAACACGTTCTATCATGATTAAATAGAATTGGGGCTTATGTGAATGTAAACCTTGTTAATAACATTGTCTTTGTTTAAATTCTGATGTGCAACAACATCCTTTGTTATTTTTATATATTATAGATCCTAGATGAGTTCTAAACGATCTTCACAATATGTTGCAGAGATGATATGATATGATTTGCAACTTATTAAGTGTGGTGGCATGGCATGGAACAAGAATTGAAGGCTTCATTATGTTGAAAAAGTATCAACAAGTTCATGGAGATCTTAAGTAATGGGGAAGATTAGAATCTGTTTCATTCATAGAAGATCATATTTGAAGATGTACAAGATGTTCAAGTGCTTAAGTTGAAGACAAAGCTTATTATTCAATAGAGGAAGATTCTTAAAGATTAAGCTACTATGGATCATCTTAGAATCAGTTTAACTGTTTGTTTTGTCATCATTAAATATGGGATGATTGTTGAGATTTATTGATTTGATGATACAAAAGGATCAAGATCGACATCATGGAATTCTAGAAGATGGAGGATTCTAGAAGACTTGCTCAAAAAGATAAAGATCAAGATTAGAAAAGATTTAGTTTTCTAATACAATTAGGTTTCCTTTGTAAGTCTAGATGGACTCTATATATAAAGAGATCCCTGGACATTGTTTGTGTGTGTGTTTTAATCATGTTTTAGGAAAACACCAACGATCTCACCACTTGAGATCGTTCTCCTTTGTACGATCTAAATGAGATCGTTTTAGCCCTAAGGTCAAGGTATCTTTGATCCCTGTTACAGTTAGGTAATATGTTCTATCATGATCAAATAGAATTGGGGCTTATGTGAATGTAAACCTTGTTAATAACATTGTCTTTGTTTAAATTCCGCTGCGCAACAAAAACCTTTGTTATTTTTATATATTATAGATCCTAGATGAGTCTTAATCGATCTTCACATGTATGTTTTACTAATTTACATGTGTACTAGTGTATTGTCGGCGTTTGTTTGGGATGTTTTTTTATTTCTATTTAAGTATTGCTATGTTACACCAAATCATGAATTAGTATAAATAAAACCCCGAGCTCCACAGTAAAGCGTGTCACACCCCGCCAAGGCAGAAACGCGAGGCGTAAACAAGAATGGATATCATCACAACACATGGTGTCTATATAGAGAATACTAAAATGAAAACTAAAGTAAAGCAAAGACACAAAGTGTCAAAACAATACCCAAAACCTAATGGTGTCTTTATTAATGAGAAAGAGGTCTCGAAAATAAATGACATGCAAAAACATAATCCAAACAATTCATGCAAATGCATTTATTCAAACAGAAAGCATAAATAACTCCAAGCATCCTACGGTCTCTTCTAGCCACTTCGCACTATCTTAACATCATTAAGCTCACCTGAAAATGATGCTTAAAAACGTTGATAAGTGTAAAATACACATATCTATTTATACCTAAAATAACCCAATTAAACCCAAAACAGACCAAAAATGGCAAAAATATGCTTGTATTTGTGTTTTGTGTGTGCAGGTATGGATAAGTCAAAAATCACAAGAAAACAGTCAAAAGCGAGCAAACATGGACACGAGAATCAGAAGAGTTCAAAAAGAAGCCAAAGATCCAAAGCCTTAGCCAATTTTCATCTACAAGGGCCAATCTTCCTATCTTCGAAAGTTCTTTATAACAGGAAATGAAAGAGAGGGGCCAAATGTGTTAACTTCCCAAACTCCAACAGTTTTAACTGTCGAAAAAGAAGCGGGAACCCCTTTTACTATTCATCCGTCTTCTTCATTTCACCCCTGATAAGTGCTTAATTACACATATCTTTTACCTCTAAAAACGAGCTTAAATGACCAAAAACAGACAAAAACTGCAAGAAAACATAAGAAAAAGAGGCTATGAAACTCACCTGGTGCTTAGCTTCCCAAACGATTTCAACAAAAGCTTCACAAACACTTCACAGATAATCTAAATAATTAAGCACTCTCACTCACACTCTCTCCATCAATTAGGCATTCAACCCCGAATATAGATTTGTAACCTCAAACAATATGGATATTCTAAGCTGATCTACCATAGTTCTATACATTTTTTTTTTTTTTTTTTTTTTTTTTTTTTTTTTTTTTTCTTTTTATGGGATTTTTTTTTTTTTTTTTTTTTTTTTTTTTTTTTTTTTTTTTTTTTTTTTTTTTTTTTATTTTTTTTTTTTTTTGAGGGGATTTCACCTTTCCACCTCTTATATATGCCATTTATACTTAAACACTACAACTTTAAGATTTTCTGGATTAGTGCAGAATTTTTATACTCACTTATCGCGCCCTAACCGCACCAAATTTAAACACTTCCATAATTCTAACCAAAATTCACCATGCTACATATATATCTTATAAACCTCTACTAGCTCTCCCAAAGTCATTACCCTTTTACAAATACCCTTTAGAAATTCATTAATCCAAAGTGTCCAGAATTCGTCCAGAATCTGACCCCCTAAAAGTATGACGTTAGATAACCCACTTAAATTTCATTAAATACTTAGCAAAAACTTCAGGGGTCACACACAATATATAAAATAACTTCCACGTGATTTAGAGCATCTTACTAGATGTCTAAGTATTTTTAGAAAAATCAAAACCAAAACTAAAATTCGTCACAGTTTTACACACTGATTTTGTAAAGACCTTTTGACCCACTTCCCGAACCAATAAAAAACACATGATACCAACTTAGATGGTAGAGTATACACTCTAAAGGTTATCTCCAGTATGTTGTAAATTGTTTATTTGATATTTTATGATTGAGTTAATGGCCGATACAAAACTGGCCTAATTTTGCTGCAGGAATTAAACAACTAATTCGGGCGATCAAGATCTAGACCCTAACGCATGATCAAATCATGAAACCAATTAAACCAATGATCAAACAATCATCATTAAACTATAAACTCAAGAAAAATTAAAACCCTAATTTATTTTCATGATTAAACCTAATCCATCATGCTTAGATTACAAGAATTAAAATAAAAACTAGAATTAAACAAAGAATTGGGAAATACCTTAAACCCTAAAAAATTTCTTCTCTTTTTTTTTCTCTCTGGATCGGTCGAGCAATAGGGGAGGAGGGTTATGAGATTTATTTTATATTTATAGGCCCCTAATTAATTATAGATAATATCTAATTATAGTTTGTTTCCTTTTAAAACTCTTTTTTCCCCTTATCCTCTTTAAATTCATTTTTACTATTCATCTATAAAAATATTTTATTTATTTATTTATTAATTACTTAATTATTTGTTTTACCTTAAGTTTTTATAAAAACCTAAGCTTATTTGCACATACCTTTTTGCTTAAACGCAATTTACTAGACTTTTAAAAATAATTAACTTTCCAAAAATACTTTTCATTTCACAAATTCACTTTCTAAAAATAGAAAGTCTTCCAAAAACTCTTATATTTTAACAAACTCATTTCTTTCACAAATGACGCACTTCCCATTTTAATCCATCACTTGGACATCCACATATTAACCAAAACAATTCTCTCAAAATACCCAATCAATTTCATTATCACTATAAGTGATTAAAATGAAATTTCTCCATCAAATAACTCATTTCTCTTAACTTAACCTCTAAAACCTAAACTTATCTTAAATTACTAACACAAAAATACGTATACGTATAATTACTTACACAATTAACACGAAACCGCTTCAATCACCGAAATCATTTCCTTGTCACTAAAAGTGAACGAAATGAACTTTACAAAATTTAACACAAATCCAATCCCAATAAGACGATCACGTTCAATGGATTGATTATCCAATCTTACCTATCCCACACAAACACATATAAACACGTATAAACACATAACCATACATTGCAACAGATACACTTAGGTCAACACTACTGTGTGACCAACCTGGTCAAGTCATGGTTGTCACAAAGCGTGGGTAGAAAACCTCGTTATATTTCATTTATGACATCATATTTAACGCTTTATTTATTAGTGTATTTGGTTTGACCATTTTAGGCCAAGTTAAGGCTCACCCATTTCAAACCTAGCCCAAATTTCATATTATACGGTAAACTAGCAGGGTACCCGCGCGTTGCAGCGGTGGGTACCTAGTAATTAATCAGAGAAAAAAAGGAAAATGGCCCTAATCAGGCCCGGTTCACCCATTTTTATAGAATGGGTAGAAGCAGAAGTCAGGAACTATGAACGATAAATAAAGAAAGCAGTAAAAGGTCGTGACACAAGGCTCGTGTTAACATTATTCCCTTATAATAGATTCGTCGTCTGTTTCCCAAGGTACAACGTTCAAAGTTGTTGTATAGCCGGACTTGACAAACTTGCCTGAAAGATCACAGAAAACTGTGTGCTAATGATCAAAAAGATTGGTGAAAACGTATGAATAGAGCTCGTATTTCTTGTGTGATATTGATGTGTGCTATCTTTGGAATGGTTTAGATTGCCTTCAATTTATACACATTCATATTGCAACATATGGTGTAATGGTACAATCAATATTGGTTAATGACTCATTAATTTGCTTGAAGACAAATCAAATAACATACATGAAGAGGGAAAGAGAGGTGGTTTTAGAGAGAGTGGTTGGATGAACATCTTAGAGAGAGAAAGAAACATAAGAAAGAAATGTATTAAGTGTGTGTGAATAATGAACAACCAACACCCTCTCCAAGGCATGAAGAGTGTATTTATACATCCTAGTGGCCAGCCTATGGTTAGCTTATGGGCTTTCCATGGGCCTTTTGGCCCAATTAGATTAATAACATTACATTTGACAAACTACGGGCTTTGACTAACTAATATAGGAAGTGACCGATACTTTTCGTGTTTCTAACAATCTCCCCCTAAGGGAGGTCACTCAAATTTACAAAGACTTAAACCTAGCATACTATGCTGTAACTTTAGTCTTGAGCCCGTAGTCTTCTTTTTCTTTTTCCTTTTTCTTGTGAATATGGTGTAGTGATTATTAACTTTATGCTTGAGCTTGTTCCTTTATCTTGACTTGTATGTGATAATGTGATCTTGAACACCTTGAGATCATCAACCAAGCATAATCTCATTTTGCCATCTTGTGAACTTTGCCATCTTGTGAACTTGTGACTTTTGGACCGACATGCTCATACCTTTCTTGATATTTTATCTTGAAAAGCTTTAATGTTGTATATTTCTTGAATTTTTTAACTTTAACACTTCGTCGCTTCAAGAATGACGTACGGTATCAGAGTAGCGGAAGTCTTGAAACATGTACTTGAGCTTTCATGATGTCTTTATATTAGTCGGTCGGGTATGAGCATGTGGCTATGAATCATGACTCATCAGGAATCAGCTGCACCAATCGTCAGGAGTACCTGCAGGTTTAGGTTAGTGATAATTAACAAATATGGACGAGAGTGTCTTTGTCACTTCATCGAATACGGTTGCAATAACCATGGTTCCCCGTTGATCAATATAAATACTGCTTGTGATTGAATAGAATTCCGAAAAATCTCCTTGACAAGGTTTCACAGCTGCACTACCCGTTCTTATTACCGGAGCGTCTCAAAGCAGATAACACGGTATGAGTGAACCAGCAAGACAAAGTCTCACCGATTGAATAGAAAAATCGATTTGAAAATCAATCTACGTGTCACTTGCTAAAGTGTTTTGTGACACATCGAGAGTGTTAATCATTTCAAAAATTCATCATCAACCGTTAATCCATTTCTTGGAACAAGTTTGACTCATATAGAATCGCACCATCATTTCTTTCCAGTTGTCACAAGTTTGATTCGTATAGAATCACACAAGTCACCTACCATGAGCTTGTTTGATGTTGGCTCAAGCAGGATTTCCATCTTCACTGTGAATACTTAAGTATCACTCGGATGTTCTGGCAAAATCACAAGGATAATGCGTAGGACTCTTAATATATATCTTGTTATTCACATTGTGTGACTTAGCAAGCATAATTTTGACAAGCGTCCTAATGAGATTTATAGATGATCTCTTTTGGCTCTAGACTCAATAGTGCACTTTGGTTTTAGTGATCGGAGGCTGGAGCAGATTCCCACCTTTTCAATATCAACTAACTCAGAGTGAGAAAGTCGATAGAAATGCGTGTAATCTCCATGAGAAATGAAACAAGAGTCTATTAAGAGACTTTGAGTGGCTAGGGAGGGTTGTGCATAACGTCACTGGGTCCATGACTATCTTCAATGTCAAACAACAACTTAGTGTTTCTGATAGTTTATGTATTGACCCGGTTTCTGCCTAAGTGTATGGAGGGCTTCTTTCTTTTCACCCTTTATCCTTACATTTCGTTTTCATTCTTCAACCCCTTCAGCGCTTACCGAGACTTCATAACTAGTACCTTGTTGGGTTTGTTCCAGTACTAGCTCCATCTCAGTCGGCACTTTTCCTTTATTCTCACTTTTACTCTTTTTTTCATACCTAAGGACTACTACACTATCTAGTGGAATATCCCTGGGCAAATCCCTCCGGTTCTGGCTGGATCATGGGAATGAATACCTAAACTTAACCATCTTATAACTCCAATGCAGTAAAATAAATGGTCAGCCTTTGGTACTTCTACATTTCAGCCAATCATATAACCATTTGCTCCCCCTTTATATGTGCATCGATTAATCGAAAGAGTTTAGCACACATATGGGTTAGTGTACACTTGAGATCTTAAAAATCACATTATTAGCCATATATTTTAATCACATTTTCTCCCCTTATCAAAAATATTAAATCTCTTGATATATTGGATATCAATTGATTCAAATATAACTGCTTTCGGGGAAAAAAAGTTTAAATTATTAACAAGCCGTATAAGGAACATTTTTAATGCCCCCCCTCCAATGTAAGATGGTATTAAATGGTGTATGGTAATATATAATTTGAAATTTTTAAATTTACAATGAAATTCTTGAAATTCATACTCAAAGCACAGAAAATATTCCAAATTTTTTATGTCTACACTACACATTGATATATTCACAAGATTATGATGTACGAGGTTTGACCTGAATGATGAGAAAATCATATGATAGAATCATATGGTTCTTTGTAGCAGCCGTAGGTCTTCCTCGTAGTCTCTCTTACGAAGTTGTCTTAGCTTCTTTCTAAATCAGAAATCCTTTCTTGAGTAGATTCAAGGCAGATGTGCAAGCCGCATCAAGCAGTCTTGATGTATAAAGCCCAAATATCTGAAGTACACAATTAATTTGAAACCATAACACCAAATTCAATTAAGTCCCGGATGTCCGAATTTCTCCTTACATGATAGTGATGATATAAATTGAAAAACCAAAGTCAACTAAGTCCCGGATGTCACAATTATTCCCTCTAAGTAGTCGAAATGAAAACACCTAAGTCAACTAAGTCCCAAATGTATTTATTTCTTTTTGCAGAATACTGACTAACTTAAGGAATCATCATACTTTTCAAACCTATGCGCACCTCTTTTGTCAACTAATTTTATTCCCTTTTAAAAAATAAGCTTAGTGATTAACCGTTTGAGGAAGCATTAATTCAATCAGTAACCAATCTCCTCACGCTAGAATAAATCTTCTGACAACACTTCCCCCTAGAATCTTAAATGATGCATACTTGAAATCACAAGATATCTCTTCCCCCATGTAGTTGAAATAGTGCACCCGAAAGTAACAAATAAACCTGATTTCCTGCGGTTATGACATTCGGTTGCCAGAATGACCTAAAATGAGAATAGGATATGAATTCTATCACGTGTACTCATTATCTTTCTTGTATATCTATTCCTTCCCCCTTGCTGGTTTTGATACCTCGGAATCAGCAAAACATAGTACGCAAATATACTAGAGATCGTGTTCGAAGAATTGATAAGCTTAAATCTATCCCGTGAGAATCAACTGAGTCTTAAATTGCAAATAAGTCCCTAAAGTTTGAAATAAATGACATCTAAAGCTCTTATAGTTAATATAAATTAACACCCCTTGAAATTGTGATCCGTCATTATAAAACTTTATCCGTTTATTCCGTGACTTATTTTGAAAGACCGTTTTAAAAGATTATTGGATGACACATTCTCCCCCTCAAATGATGACCCGTTTTCTATTTAAAGAGTTGTTGTTATTCTTTGAGTGGGCGAATTTTCTTTGAAAATCTTTTTGTGATTACTAAAAACACTAATTCTTTATGAAGATAACTTTTTACCAATAAAAATAAGATTTCACTTATTTTGACACATAAGCGCACTGACAGGTACACTTATGGAATATAGGAAGCACGTGTTTGTTATGTAAATAATCACAAGCCTTTGGCATGATCAAGAAGTAGACCATGCCTGAAATAAATTCCAGTTATGAAGTTCAAGTTTATCTTTGTTGAAAGACTTGCCTTAAAGATTATGACCGTTGCTAATTTAAATAATAGCAAGCCATTTGGCATGTTTTGAAACATTTGAACTTCTGCCAAACTCATTTACAGCCTCGTATCGTTATTATATGACCATTCTGAAAATGCCGAAATTCTTTTGTTTTTCTGGTTTTATATATATATACATATTATATACAGGAATTGAGAATAGGTACCACCACTATTCTTCTGCTTCACCTGCCAATTGTTTCAGGGTCTCCGGCGTAAAACTTCGCATTCCCATCTTGTTGATAAGAAATTCAATTCTTTCTCTGCCAAGGGCTTTTTGAAGATGTCCGCCAGCTTATACTCTGATGTCAATATGTTTTGATCGAGAATGTTAAACATTGTTGCAGCATAAGGCAATGGCGCTTTTGTTATCATAGTATATTGGAATTTTATTGAATCCAAGGCCATAGTCGGTAAGCTGTGATCTCATCCAAAGGACTTGAGCACAAAAAACCAGACAAGGCTATATATTCAACTTCCGTACTAGATAATCGTATGCTTTTTTTGCCTTTTGATGACCATCCAAACAAGTCTGTCTCCCAAGTAATTTGCATACTTCTAGATGTAACTTTTTCTAGTAATCCTTGGCAACCCGCATGATCAGTGTCTGCATAAGCTGTTAGAGCAATAGAAGAATCCTTTGGATACCAGAGTCCCCTATTAACGGTTCCCCTTAGGTATTTGAAGATTCTTTTTATATCTTGTAAGTGCTTTTCGGTAGGCTTTGCCTGATACCGGGCACACATGCATACAACAAATGTAAGGTCTGGTCTACTAGCTGTGAGATACATAAGGGTGCCCACCATTCCACAATAGTGTGTAGGGTCAAGGGTTTTCCCTTGTGGATATTCATCCAGTTTGGATTTCTTCACCATGGGAGTATCCACGAGGTCACTTGATTCCATACCATATTTTTTCAAAGATTCTAGAGCATATTTAGACTGGTTTATAAAGATGCCTCTAGGACTTTATGAAATCTATAGTCTTAAAAAAATGATATTTTGCCCATCAACGACATCTAAAACTTTAAACACATTATTTTTGAAAATTGTTCACAATAGTTCAGGTGTAATAGAAGCAAAGATTATATCATCAACATAGATTTATACTAGGAGAATATATTTGCCTTGTCTTCTGAAGAACAATGTGGGATCCACGGTTCCTTTAGAGAATTCTTAAGAGAGTAGAAACTTCAACAATAGATCGTACCACGTGCGAGGAGCTTGTTTTAACCCATAGAGAGCCCCACAGAGAGCTTTCTTAATCTTGTACACACGATTCGGATTGTCTTAATCTACAAACCCGTCCGGTTGGCTAACATAAACTTCTTCGCGCAGAATGCCGTCTTAACATCCATTTGTTAGACAGTCATATTCATATGAGCAGCATATGCGAGGAAAATTCAAATAGCATCAAGTCTAGCCACTACAGCAAAGGTTTCCTCAAAATCAATTCCCTCTTCTTGACGGTAACCATAAGCAACCAAACGAGCCTTGTTTTTTAGAATTCCTCCTAATTCATCAAGTTTCAACTTATAGATCCATTTTATCACTTTATGTGGATGACGAACGAGTTCCCAGACTTTAAGACGTTCAAATTCATTCAGCTCCTCTTGTATTGCTTCAATCCAACATGCTTGAGTTAATGCGTCTTTATAGTTTTTTGGTTTAACTGATGTGAGAAAGGCATCATAGTAACAAAATAAGGCTTGTTCATGGAGTTGGAGTCTTATGGAAACAGGTCTGCCGAGTTCACAGATGATGTTGTCTAAAGGATGATCCTTGGTCTATTTAGTAACGTGTTCTGAGTTAGGAGCAATAGTTTGAACAATAGTGGGAATAACATCCGAAGAAGAAGATGCTTCATAATTGTTTTCTAGAATTAGAATGCCAAAGAATGGATCGTTATTCATGTGTGCAACATCTAAGTCGTGATTCTCTTCTTCAACATCGTTAGAAATGACAGGAGATTGAGTTTCGGGTGTTGTTTGAGAGTGACTAGGTGATGGTGCATCTTTGTTAACAGTTGTTGAGGAAGGTGAACCGGTTGATGTAGCGGGTTCTAAAGCTACTACTTCAGCAATTAGAGCAATGACTTCAGGGGTTAGGTGATCAACACTTGATGGAGGGTTGAGTAATTCATCAAACAATGGTTGAAACAAAATATCCTAATCAGTTCTTGAAGGTGGTACAAACGGTGTTGAAGGAGGAGAGTTTGGCATGAGTTCTGAACTAATTGTAGCAGGAATCATTTCATGAAGTGCGGGTTCTAAACTGCTGTGTTCAGAAGCCATCGTTGTCAGCTCATCAAAGTCAACATGAATTGTTTCGATGATTCATCTGGTACGTCAGTTGTAAATTCAAAATGATTTCTTTGTGGGTGCATAGCCAATGAAAATACCAATATCTGCTTTCGGTTGTAACTTTCCCAAGTTCTCGCTATCGTTTGTCGGATAACAAAGTGCACCACATACGTGGAAAAATGATAAGTCAGGAAGTTTGTCATGTAAAAGCTCATATGGTGTTTTGCCGTGACGAAGACTTATGATGGAACGGTTTTGGGTATAACATGCGGTAGCAATTGCTTCTGCCCATAAAAATAATAGAGCTTTTGCATAAATTAACATTGTGCGGGCAACTTCAATTAGCGTACGATTACGTCTTTCAACGACACCATTTTGCTATGGAGAGCGAGCAACAGATGTTTCATGAGAGACGCCAACCATCTCATAATATTCACGCAAAGTTTGATTAACAAATTCAGTTCCATTATATGTCTTGATTCGTCGATATAACTAAAACCGGCACTGTGGATCACTTTAGAAACTTTGAATTATAAATCGGAGCTCCATCTTTGACCCTTAAGCACTTTACCCATGTAAATCGAGAGTAATCATTGACAATAATGAGGATGTACTTCTTTCCATTAACACTTGCGATACGCATTGGGCCACAAAGATTCATGTGCAAAAGATAAAGTTTTTCTTGGTTGGTGTCTTCAGATTTAGGTTTGTGGGGTTTCTTCTTGCTTTTGCCCATTACACACACATAAACAGATGGTCTTTTTCAAACTTTAGCTTAGGGAGACCTCAAACAAGACCGTGTCTAGCTAAATGGCTTATTGCACCAAAGTTCAAATGAGATAGACGTCGGTGCCATAGCCAGGACTTAGTCTTTGAGGCATTTGACAATAGATATATAGGAAAGGACACAATCATATCTCCAAGAGACAGTGTATACAGATTGTTGCCTCGAGATCCAGTCAATAGATCAACACATTCTAGATTATAAATGAAGCAGGTGTGTTGTCGAAAAGCAACTTCAGGGTTCGAATCACATAATTGCCTAACAGAGAATAAGTTGTATCCAAGTCCTTCCGTGTAGTAAACCCTTAAGATCGTAATATTCCCAATCTGATAATCACCATATCCTAATATCTTTGCCACGTGATCATTTTCGAATTTGACTATACCCAAAAATTTATTGACGAAATTGGTGAGCTGAGAGCGATCTCCGGTCATATGTTTGGAGCAGCCGGAGTCCAAATACTAGAGAACAATTTGGAGGACCTGCATTTATCAAGAGAGGAAGATGGAACATAAGAAACTATGGATCCCCAAGATTTACTAGGTTCCCTATTGTTAGCAGATGAAGATTTAATAATCTTAGGTTTGCTAACGGGAACATTAGTTTTAGATTTCCTAGGTTTCCTTGAGTAAACAAATGTTACTACAACTACTGGCTTTGGTGTATCACTTTCTAGAGCAGTTGGTTTCCTAAGGGGCACTTCAGCGGTTGTGGTAATCCTAGTTAAAGGGAACGCATTTCTTACTATAGTGAAGGTCGGGACCAGTAGTGTTCCACGTGTATCTAATATTTGTTATCACCTTTCCTATGGTTTCCAAACTTTTCTTAACAGATTTTAGATTTAGCACATAGCATTCACATCTTGATAAAATCAGAACACCACAATCATGATTATCAGAAAAGCATGCAAAACCATTAACTTAAACGCATAAGAAGTTCAGATATTGAATTACAGCTTGGAATGTTGCACATTTGCAGTTCCTTTAGGTTCCACAACACAATTCTTATTTTTTAAACTAGATTTAACTGAGTGGGCTTCTACTTTATTCTTCTGAGTACCTTGGTGTTCATTGAATCTTATCTTTCTTTGTATTGCCTGAAGGCTGTGATCCGCTAGCACTAGTAGATGGTTTTACTCCAATAGAAGACAACATAGGTTTGTTAAGAACTAGGTTTGATGAAGAAGATGTTTTTGTGTTTGTGTTTCCTGATGATGTGATGGGCTCAGTGAATCTAACTCTTTTGTCTTTGTTCTTTGGGGTCACATCCACTAATTTATCACTTGAATTGTTGATGCTAGGGCAGGTTTGTCTGATTATTATAAGCAACTCCCGAATTCATTTTGTATACTTACAAGCAGAGTCTAAGGAATTATTTAGAGGATTTTGTAATTTTCCTTGTTATACCATTTCCCTAAGAATCACAGCTTGTTCCTGAGTGTGCCTAAGCTAGTCAGAGTGAGCTGTCCTATTGTTCAACAATCTAGGGGCTATAGGTTCCACAACAATTTTAAGCATTTCTGAAGCAATAGGGCTTTTGGTAACAACATTATCAGTTAAATCCTTTCTTTTAAGTTTTCTTAATTCATTCTTAAGAGATGTAATGACCAAATCTTTTTCCTGAAGACTTACATTTAAATCAAAGATTTCTACAGACTTTTGATTGACTTGACTAACTAAATCATCACATTGTTCTTTTGATCGAATTCGTGTTGGTTTGATCGAGTCATAAAGTTGCTTATAGGTCTGTTTCAAATATTCATTCTCAGCAATAAGCTTTGACACCATATGATTCAATTCAATATTTAATGTTTCAATCTCTTCTATTTCCTTCTTGACCTTATCCTTATTCATATTTCCATTAAAAGATTTAATTCTCTCTTTTAATTTCTTTATGATCGTGTCTTTCTCTTCGGACTAAGCTTTCAATTTATTTAATTCAAAATATTAATCAAAATTTGGAGCACTTTGATTTGAAACATAATTGTCTCTTTGATAAATTTCTTGATTAAGTTGAGTATCAACTTCTAAAGAGATGCAATGTTTTTCAAGAGTGGTAAAACTTCTGAACAGTTTATCGTAAGTCTCTTTTCAATGAAATCCTTTTTGTTGAGAAGCTCAGTCTCAAGTTTGAGACACTTTTCACATTCATGCATATTCACAGAAGCATTATTCACAGTAGAATTCATAATTATGTTTACTATATCTTTGTTGATGACTTGTTCTAAGATTCGTTCGTTTTCATTTAAAACTTGATTCATTTTAACTTCAAATGTTTTTTACTCTAAATGATGTTGTTCCACAGCCTGTTCCATTTGATGAAAGACATTTTGAACTTCATAAAGTTTATCAATCACATATTGATCGAATGTATTAATTATGTCCTTCAGTGCTTTTACAAATGGAAATATTTCATCCTTAAAACAAGCTTTTGTATGTTCAACCCCCTATGAGCCCTTAGTGATAGCTGTGGTCGTGGTTCTTTCTTTGACAACCACTTCAAAACCAGTAAGATGGTGTTTAAGTTTCTACCAACTCGTATTTACCATGCTGACTTTAGGAAGTTCTTTCGGAACCTCAACTTTAGTGGGTGTACAAGAAGTACTAGGATCTGAAGAATTCATGGAATTCTGAGACCAAAAGGCTTGTTCAGCAGATAATTCAGTTTGTAGAACAAATCATTTTTCAAAATCTTGAGAAAGTTGGTTGAGAATAGCATAATCAACTGGTGTGGTATTAACTTTCTTTTCTAAAACCATTGGATCCTATTATTTTAACAGCATTTTTGAACGACTCTCTTCAGCAAGTATAAGGGTCTCTTTAGAGTCAGGAATCACAATAGCATGAGTATTCTTAATGACATTACCATCATAAAGCTTTGGTTCCAACTGATGAACTTTCTTCAGATAGAAAGGATTTTGAAAACCTAGAGCTTGTTTCGTGGTATGATCATAGAAAAACTGTGGTTTTGTCAACATATGAACAATTTGTGTTGATTGATCTCTTTTATAAACAATATTATCTAGCTGTTTGATCTTCTTTAATAAAGTAATTTCTCTATCAATATTTTTAGATTCTTTTTTCTTAAAATCATTTTTGAGAAGAGTAACTGTTTGCATTAAAGATTCCTTTTCTTTTAAATGTTCAGAAAGAGTTTGTTTAAGATGATCAATCTTGACAGACTGTTTACATGAATCTGAAACGTTATCTTTACTTCTTAAATCAACATTTTGTCCTTCTTTCAAAACTTTAACTTGTTCTTTATATCTTTTAAGCTCAACAGTTAAAGTATCATTGACACTTTTATTGTCCAGATTAATCTTGGTGCAATTAGTTACTTGGGATTTCAATTGTTCAATCACAGATAACATCAGTGCATCTTGTTGTGCAGATGAGTTAGAATTCTAAACAGTTGCCTGTTGTGATTCAGTCGCATACTGAGAATAAGGAATGATATTGCTATTACTGGTTATTTCAGTCTCTGAATGGTTTACAACATTCGACTGTTCAGAAGACAGCATCACCTGCACTCCTTGATTAATCATATTGTTATCCACATTATCAGGATTACATACCTCAGTGAGAGCATTTGAACCATAATGAGATAAATTCGCCATGAGAGCAACTTTGGCAGAGTTGAGTTCATCACAATCAGAGTCATATGCATCAAAATCATCAGCTTGATTAGCATCATTATGGGTAATGACAGTCTGTGTGGCTTGACCTTCTACAGTTACTGGATCTGCCAAAAATGCTAGTTCATCCTCATGTAGAATTTGACCATTTGCTTGAGCTTGTACCAGCAATACTTTATCCTTAAACCACGAATCATCCCGTTTCCTTTCAGGTTTAGTGCACTGTTTGGACATGTGTCCTTCCCCTTTGCAGTTGTAACAAATAACAGTCCTTTGTTTCCCAGAATTGCTTCCAATTGATCTTGAAGTATAGGTCCAACTTGTACCCATAGCAAAAGAAATTTGTCTCCCCTGTACTGGTTGTAAAATCACTCTTCCATCATTAATGGCAGCTTGTTGCCTAGGGTTTAACTAATTCCTCAACTGGTTATTGGTAGTAGGATAGCGAGATGTGACGACAGCTGATAGGAATAACATCATATGGTTGATGGCATCAATGGGATCGTCACCTTGCTTGAACACTGGAATAGTTAGACCTGAGTCTAGTTAGGGAAATTCAGGTTGTTGGTGTTGTTGGTTAACTATGGGAGCATATTCCATTTAAGGAATGGATGATGGTGGAGAATAAATGTTGTGGTGAACTGATGATTGATAATCATTGGATGGATACGTGATTGAAATAGGTGTTGATGATTGATTGTTTGAGTATTGTTGAGACTGATAAGGTGATCCATACTGTGGAGACTGATATATTGAAACTTGTGGTTAATATTGAGAGTTTTGGTATGAGTTCTGATGAGTTTGATAAGGAGACTAGGCCATCTGATGGTTTGCAACCAATGCAAGCAGATATGAGTTGCGTTCATGCATTAAACAAACTTCATTTGCATGAAATTTGTGTTGTCCCAAGTAAGCATGAAGTTGATCAATATTAGTTGTGTGCAAATCCTGAACCAGTTTGACATATGTCATAAATTTACTCCACTCAGGAGGAAGGGTATTCAAAAACTTAGTGTTTACTTGAAATTGTTCCAGTTTCACATTGTTGATGTTCATGTCATTGAGTAGCAGTGAAAATCTCAAGTAGAAATCACGTAGTGTTATAAGCAAACTTATTGATTTCATTATAAAGTTTACACTCTCTTTCCTGTTTCGTCAATGAAGTTCTTTGCATGAGAAGTTGAATTATTTCCTAAAGTTCCTTGGCGATTCGATGATTGCTAACAAGTGCATAGACATCTGGTGGTAATCCTTGGAGAATGATATTTGTTGCTTTGACATCACAATCAGCTTGAATTGCATCCGCAGCAGATAACTCATAATATTTTCTTGGTCTAGTCACTTCATTCTCCTCAATTGTAGGCCAGATGAGTGGACCATTTTCAACGGATTCAAGGATCATTCGTCCATGTTGTCTATTCATCATGTATAGCTCCATTATGCTTTTCTAAGAATTATACATATCTTTTTCCAACATAGGTGGACGATTGTTAGCACCCGAAAGAATCGCTTTGTCAGCAAGAGTCGTCATTGAGAAATTCGTATGTTAAAAGATTACTGTTTGATCTAACGGTGATTGAAAGAAATTATATTTGAAGGTCTTGACTTTTATGTGTTTTAAGTCGATAAAACTACACGGGATTTTACAATTCTTGACAAAACCGGGAAAACAAGTTAATGTTTTATAGGATTTTACAACTCACAGAAATAAACCGTATACTTTTGTTAACAAATTTGTGTGATTTAACTTTAGTTGAAAATTCGGTGTCCAAATGAAAAATTGCAAATTCGATTGACAAAGAACAACTACGAATTAGGTTGATTAAGTGTAAACTGCGAATTAGGTTAGAACAAAAACTGCGAATTTTGACAATAGTAAAAACTGCGAGTTCGGTCCTAGTTAAAACTGCAAGTTCGGTCCTAATTAAAATTGCGAGTTCGGTCTTAACAAGAACTGCGAGTTCGGTCAGAACAAAGAGCTGCGAGTTCGGTCAACATTATCCAACTGCGAGTTCGGTCCTAATTAAAATTAGGAGTTCAGTCTTAATTAAAATTGCGAGTTCGATCTTAACAAGAACTGCAAGTTCGGTCAGAACTAAGAGCTGTGAGTTCGGTCAACACTATCCAACTGCGAGTTCGGTCTACACTATCAACTGCGAGTTCGGTCAACCCTAAATACTGCGAGTTCGGTTAAGTCTAAACTGCTAATTCAGTTGCAACTAGTACCAAACTTAAACTTTAAAAAACACAAAAAGACACATTTTTGATATTTTTTCCCAAATTTTCTTGTACAAATAGTATTACTAAGCCTATAGGTACCTTAAAAAAGCAAACTTTATGGGTTTTAAGCCAAAAATTTTGAAATCAAGATTTGTACTTTTTAAAGCTTTTTGAATACAAAAGATGAACAAAGATGATGTTTTTCTTGAATCTAAGCTTGTACACCTATATCCTAAAGATACTAGATCAAATTTACTAAGGTAAATGATCCTTTAGTGTACACAAGAGCTTCGAAAACAAAGAAAAAACAAGAAAGGACGTACTGTTTATAAACGAAAATGAACAAAAAAACACTAAAACTAAGCAAATCACTCCATGGCTCTTGATACCAATTAAATACAAATCAAATAACATACATGAAGAGGGAAAGAGAGGTGGTTTTAGAGAGAGAGTGGTTGGATGAACATCTTAGAGAGAGAAAGAAACATAAGAAAGAAATATATTAAGTGTGTGTGAATAATGAACAACCAACACTCTCTCCAAGGCATGGAGAGGGTATTTATACATCCTAGTGGCCGGCATATGGTTAGCTTGTGGGCTTTCCATGGGCCTTTTGGCCCAATTAGATTAATAACATTACATTTGACTAACTATTATAGGAAGTGACCGATACTTTTCGTGTTTCTAACATTGCTGTTATAACTTATTAAAGCAAAACATAATAGCCATTTAAGAGTCATCAATTTGTTGTTATAACTCATAAAAGAAAAACATAACAGCCCATTTAAGAGTAAGATTTAAAACACAAGTCATAACTTTATTTTAACCATTTTCCCTCTATTCCAACCACCCTTCTTCGAGACTCGATATCTCAGTGTCACTAACTCCATTTTGGACAAATAATGGCTCGTTATAGATCCTTAAAATTAATAATTATATTCGTCAAATTAACAACCACTTCTCTCTAGTTCGTTTCCAAACGTCTTTTATTTGCTATCCGAACCGGTGACCACTCATGTTCTCGGTTGAACCCGTTGGCCCAGTCCGGCGTTCAAAACTATATGTATTAGCATATCAATTGTATAAAGCTTTGTGTGTTTTATTAGTTTGTACAATGCATATAATAACATGTACTTTTCATTTTAAAGGTGTTTTAAAAATTACATTAATTAGTAATGTATGTTTTAATAATAACATTAAATGTGTTGACCAATCAATAAGAATGTGTTGTAAATTGGTCAATTGTACATATTGCATGAATGTTTGTATTAATAAATTTTAACTCTTTGTTGTTTGCATTAAAGATTGTACAATGTGTATCAATCATTGTATTACTTAATTTTTTGCATTTAATGAAGAAAGAGGTGTGTGACAGAATTTTATTGTTTGCATAAAATGTTGTACAACATGCATAAGAATTTGTATTACTTAAAAAAATGTGCATTTAATGAAGAGAGAGGGATGTGTGCAAAATTTTGATCTTTGCATAAGATGTTGTACATCATGCATTAAATTTTGTATTACTTAAAAAATTGCATTGCATTTAATGAAGAGAGAGGGATGTGTGCAAAATTTTGATCTTTGCATAAGATGTTGTACATCATGCATTAAATTTTGTATTACTTAAAAAATTGCATTGCATTTAATGAAGAGAGAGGGTCTAAAATGTTTTATATGTACTATAGATATGTAATTTTCAACTTTAAAGAGAGGAGATATGAAATTGCACTAGTGATAGATGAAAAAATGAAGTTGATTAAGTGAGCCACAATATTATACTATATAACATTTATCCGAGTGACTCGTGAGCCGACACTGTTACGAAGCCGTCGGGGTAGGGAATCGGCTTTAGGGAAGGGATCGGCTTACATGCACTAGGAGCCGCAGCTTGAGCCGGCACTGTTCACAAGCCGAGCCGACGGCTTGGGAGATTTAAAAAATGTTAAATTGTCTTAGTGGAGTTTCCACTAACTTGCCACTTAATCACTTGGCTTACCTGTATGCTTAACATTTGTGTTCCATTATCACTTTGATTAGTATATATAATAGAGATGAAAGCTTCGGTTGGAATTCTAAATATAGTAGGTGGTTGATTTTGTCACGCAATCTTCATAGCGTCATTGATAAAAAGACTTTCCTTCCAAACTTTCTTTGCTGCAGGTATGTCTAAACAACTTCGTTTTTTTTGCTTTTTCAATGTGGGTGTGGTTTGGAAGGTGGAGCTATCTAATGTGGATTGATTGCTTGATGTTTTGTTAGTGATTAGGGGTTGTAGAAGGCAAAATTTCCTCCATCGTGCGATTGAAAAAAATAAATCTCGACCTTGTTTTGTTGCAGGTATGTTTTATTTGTTGCAAGTTTTCTTTTATGTTTGTTAAAGTTATTGCAAGTTTTCTTTTATGCTTCTTCAATATGTGTGTATTTTGGAAAGTGTGGCTTTGTAATGTGGTTAGATTGTTTGATGTTTTCTTTGCGCTCAGGGGTTAGAGAATGTTAATTAAATTGGGTATGCGGTTTAGATGAGGTGGATATGTAATTTACTTTGAGTTTTGATGGTTTATTTGTTGTAACTTTTTGGTTTGTTAGTGCATTAGGTGTGTTGTGTTCATGCAGTTATGGGATTCTACTTTGTTGGGGCATTTGGTTTGCCATGTTCATTTATCTAGAGGTTATAGAGTTTTGAGATTTGGAGGTGGTATTTTAATTTGTTGATTTAAAAAAATGGATTTTATCAATTAGGCTGTTGAAAATTTAGGTAAGTCTATGGTGTATCAAGTTGTTAGTTGTTAAGTTTTAGAACATTTGTATCTTATCAGTGACATTGTTCAATTATTGTGGTAGAATGTGGTGCATGGAATTGTTATGGTTGTCAATGTGCTTTGTTTCTACCATAGTCGGTTGTGGTTACGACCCGATTGTCGATGTGTTTTATGTTTGTTTCTTGAACATTTTCTTATATAAATGTTGAATGCATTGTTGTTTTTGGGTTTTGGTTTTCTAGAGGGGTTGCATGATAAAATTGGTAGATGCACTAAAATCACTTTTTAAACAAAATAAAAAATGGATGCCAAACACTGTCAAAAATATGGTTTATGAAAATTTGTTAACAAAAGTTTAAGCTACAAAGATTTGTTTTTAATTATGTTCATATCTGCTCTATTGTTGAATTGATATGCTAGGATCTTTATACGAAATGCAAAACTAATGTGATGATGCACTATAGTATTTGTATCATGTATCTGTTAGGAGTGAAAGTTGCGAATGATTTTCTTATTAAAGGCATTACTTCAGTTTCTGTTGTTTTTTGCCATGCTATCTTTACTTGTTTTTGTTGCCATTGTTGTTGTTTTGTGCTAAACTTTGTCTATTTAATGTTCTTGTTAGGATGGCAGAGAATAATGTTGATAGAAATAATGCCTAAAAACGTTATTAATATTTTTCGATCTCTCTACGTTTTGATAATCACAAAATGTAAAAACGCTCAATGTAAAATTAAAATGTAAACAAGTAATTAGTAGTAAATTTTTATTTCGAAATTTAAATCACTTAAATGTATGAATAAATAAATGCTTAATGCATTTTATGATCAAAAGAATTTTTATTCAACCTCACATTTTTTATAAAATGTTACAAACATTTTTATAACTTTTACAAAATATTTTCTACATTTAAAAGAAATGTTTTATTCAAAATAAATATTTTGAATTCAAATTTTATATTTAAAAACGGCTAGAAATGTTTTAAAAAACACCTCCCCTGAAAAAGACAAAAAAGAGAGCGTCCTAGCATGGGCGGTCTCCTTAATTACAAGGGCAGTCCCCTTAATTATAAGGGGGCCATCATATGAATTAAGGGGGCCGACTAGACAAAAAAGATCCTTAGTTTGCCTATAAATACTGGACTGTTCCCCACTGATTTTCTCACCTTTTGCACTCATTCTTTTCTGTCTAAAATTAGTCCACACATCTCCTATAATCCTTTGATCATTTAATCATAAGCTTTTGTTTCTAAGTGATTCAAGCTTAAGTCCTCAAATGCAAGAGAAGAATACTTCCTATCATCAAGTCAAGAAGTGTTATATTTTAGTTAGTGTTGTTATGAAGTTGTGTTATATCTTGTAAATCATTTGTGTATATTGTGAAGGTGTGTATTATAGTTGTGTATAATAGTTAGATTGTGATGATCATTGAAAGTATAGTTAGATCGTGGTGATAATAGTAAGTAGTGTTAGATTGGTGTGATCATAGTAGTGTCTAGGTGAAGTGAAGTTGTGACGCGTAGTGAAGTTGTGAAGTGAAGTGAAGTAGTAAAGTAAAAAGAAGCTGTGAAGTGAAGTGAAGTAGTAAATTGCTGTAAGTAGTGCGGTTAGTATTTTAGTCCTCAAAATACAAAAGTTGTGTTAGATTGGTTCTAGCTAGGATTAGAACTCGACATTTGGTTTAGTGTCAGAAATCGGTGTAAGCTTAGTTGTGTACGGTTTTCTCTGCGTAAAGGGAGTTTGTTGACATAGTGAAGAGAACTCTTGAGTTTGGTGCTCGGGGAGTGGAGTAGGGCGAAGAGGTGCTTCGTTACCGAACCAATATAAATCCTTGTGTTGTGGTTTGATCTTTCTAACTCTTATCTCTTGTCTTTCATATCATTTATTTACTTATTTGTATTGTTTATATTGTGCACATATTGAGATCACATAAACTCGAATCTAAGTTTTTATTAACAAACTATACATCAAATTAAAAAGCGGTAAACTATTCAACCCCCCTTCTAGTTTTCCACAAATAATATTGGACATCTCAAACCTTGGGACAAAAACAAAATTTTAGAAGCCCATACTTTACCGTAGATGGATAGCCCAAAACGTTTCAACGCCAACCGGTTATTGCTGCATATTTCTTGACAGACAGGTAAATTTGACAAACTTAAATTTGCAGCAGTGATATGAGTTAGTAATGTCTGACTTATGATGTTTTAATGTGCACAGGGCAATGCCATTCAAGCAAATATTAACGTGAGTGACATTGATCACTTTAGTCAGATCTTCAAAATTGGTTTCGCCTACATAATATATGATTGAGTTGCGAAGCAACAAGCCCATGACTTTGTTTTGTATAATCAGATCCTCAAAATTGCTTTCTAGAGCATTTCTTTAACTTTATTTTGTATAATCAGCTCAGGGCAAAGTCCATCATCATGTTCTAACAGGTAACACTTATCTACATCCTTCTGCTTCTGTGAATAAAACATCTAACTTAGGTCTTCTTTATGTTGGTAGATTATATTGGATGCGCTTGATCAATGGGTGATTTGGTTATTACTGTAGATCCTAATAAGAGGCAGACTGTTAGAAGAAAGGTCAACATTAAGAATTTGGAGTAAGTAGCTTCATGTGCCTAACAAATTTTGCATATAAAAATATGACGTAATCTTCTTTCAAAAACTGATAAATTTTTTTGCATCAATAGTGGAAATATCACCGAGTTCATCATGTAGGATGACATGGCACGGGAGTTTGACAGGAACTTGGTTTAAAGGATGGAAGCTCCTGTGATTATTGTTGTTAGGTGATGTGTTGTTGTGTATAGGTAATATTTGTTATCAAGTTTTACTATTTATATTTTACCGACTTTACCGATTAACTAACACTAATGGGCAGTGTACCTGATCAATTGTAGGTTCGTTGGTAAGTAGGGCGTCGATCACTAAGAGCGAGCGTTAATACTTAAATCTATCTGTATTTTAGTTATCTGTCCTAATTTATTCTAGGTAAATCTATTTAAACCTAAACTAACACAAGGGGGTTTTTAGCCTGAGAGACTGGAACGAGTTTGGGTTCAACTAAACTAAATGATGAAAATTAACATACACAAGTTGATAAACAAAAGTTAAAGAAGCGGTCGAGTCTAATGTAAGGAAAATGTATTAACCATGTTTAATCCAATAAAACATAGGTATTGTCTATGAGTGGAATGATTGTTTTACTTCGTTTGTGATATATCATTCTTAAGCTTAGGTGGGACTTTTGTTAGTTTTAAAGAATCATTGATCCGGTGGTCGGGAAGACTCAAACCACAAGATAGCCATGTTTTAGTGAGAGAGTAAAGAGAGAAAGTAAAAGTGTAAAAGGAATAAAGAAAGAAAATAATACAAGAGTCTCAACCCCTCCATATAAGCCATGAAGGGGTATTTATACCACCATACATTACACAAGTATGCTATATTGGCTATTCTAGTCCCTGTGTATGGTGATATGGTAAACTATGGTAATTCCGTAATGTCGTCACATAAAATGAAATCCTAACAATCTTCCCCCATGGGACGACATACATAATTACTTACAATATTTTCCTAACAAGTACATATAGAATAAGAACAAGAGCTTCCACGAAGCTTCAATACTGATGATGTCTTCTGTGGTCTTTGACTTCAAGTCTGCACTCCAACATTAATCATCTTTGTAGTCCCTTGTAGTAGAAATATTATAATAGGCATAAACTAGGCAACCCATGCACTTCTTGGTTAAGGATAAGCTTTTGAATCAGCTTCCCCCTAATTCATGCCACATATTCTTCATTTAGAAGCTTTCATGGCTTCCCCCCGAACTAGCAATCCTCTCTTGAGCAGCTTTAAAGCTTTTTTACAAGCTTGGAATAATTATGCGCACAACGGAATTAGTAGGATACCACATCAAATATTACAGCTTCTTTAAGAATAAGCTTAGTGATTAACCGTTTGGGGAAAACATTAACTGGATCAGCAACGTATCTTCTCATGCTTGAATAATTCTTCTCACAACTCTTCCCCTTGGAAATTCAAATAATGCATACTAAAATTCACAAGATATCTCTTCCCCCATGTGTTTGAAGAAATGCACCCAAAAGCCACAAGTTAAAGCGCTGATTTTCTCTACGGTTATGACATTTGTCTTCCTGGCATGGCCTAACAAAAAAATAAAGGCAAGGACTCTCGGGTGTATCTACTCCTTCCCCCCTTGCTGGTTTTGATATCTCGAAATCAGCAAAACCTTGTACGCATATATACTTGAATACTTGTGTGAAGAATAAATTAGCTTAAATCTATCCCATGAGAATCAACTGCTGGTCAAATCTCTACTCATAAACTCTCTCTGACTATCTTTTTACCAACCCTTTTATAGGCTATGTGAAGTGACCACTGATGGAGTAAACCCGATATACCAAACTTGAAACCGAAGTAGAATTCCCTATTCTTGTGACTTAAGCTTGCACTAATGTTGGAAGAACGGTGTAGAGAATTTGTGCTCCATTCAAATCTCTAAGTACTTAATACTTACCAAGCAAAGTATGAGACATTCATCACCTTTTGCAAGAATCCATAATGTCTTCTGCGTGTGACACTGAGAACTACAACGTATCTCCTTTAAGTGATAGTTATCCAGGTCTTCAACCAACCACCCTAACTGCTGGTAACTAGATAACCCAATATTTCATCCTAAATTGTAAGCCCGAGCAAGTTATCTTTGAAAGTCATGCATCCAACCAACCCCGACTTCAAGATAAAATAAGAACACGCCTTCGTGAAATCCAACTTCAATCTCAAATAAGTGATACATGATCAACTTCGTAGTAACTTAGAAAAAATTAATACCAAATCTAGCCTTTAAAATTTAAATTCCATGATTCTTTATACAAATTGATCCCAGTCTCGTCACATTGTCACTTTGTCATTTTGAACCTTGAATACAACTAATAACCATTTAATCTCAAATATTTAGTACAAGTTAACCAATTTATACACCAATTTGTATAAACTTTTGGTTAAGAAGATAGAACAACATTAAACAAGCTCAAAAACAAAATCAAATGTTATTACAAGCTCATTTATGTCTCATCCCATGCTACGATATCCATAGCCCAATTAATAAACAATCACAACCCAATCATCTAACAAGGAGTGTGATTGGCCCATGTAAACAACAGCTCGGCCCAACATACTCTAGTTATACCTGGCTTTATAATAATCAGATACGTGGGGATATATAATATCAAATCCCTAATATTTCTCATAGTAACCCTAATCCTACTCACTCAAATCACACGCCCCCATCCACATCCTTATCTCTCCCCAACTACTTTTGATAACTTTAGAAGATCTAAAAATCCCTTTCCATTCGATTCATAAGCAACACAGATCTCTTATTTCATCAGTCTCTTCCAACAACAAATAAAAGAGACGCAATGACAATTCCACCCATTCATCCCTTTATCTTATCATCTAGATCAAAATCGTATCACCCTCTCACTCCCAATCATAAGATAAAATTAAACGAGCACCTAACCAGAAGAGTGATGACATCAAGATCCTTTGAAGGGTCTCGAGTAAGGTGTTTGTTCAATTGTTTTCTGTGTCTTGAAACGAAACAAAGAAAAATGCTATAACCCAATTGTTATAAGTATTTTCTTTAAGTTCAAATATTAAAATGGTTAAACCTAACACAGATAGATGATGAATTTCTTGGTATAGATCTTAATGACCATTGACATGCAATACTAAGTCTGAGATCTTTTGAGGTATATCCGAGTCTTGATTGTGTCTTGAATTGAGATGGGATTGATGTTTTCGTTGGAGACATTGACTGAAAGGTTAGGATAGATTTGTGGATTTGTGATATTGAGGAGGCTGTTGTTGTTGTAGTTGATTGTTGTGGTTTATTGTGGTTGTAGCTTTGGTTTGAAACGAGTCTGTTTGTCTTTCTTCATCCTTCTTTGACCTTTGACTGACTCAGTGACTCATCGCACAAAATAAAGATTGTAATGTTTCGCACGTCTGTAACAGAACGAACAAAGTAACATTTCTTTTGAATGTAATATTTTGCACGTTTGTTTCAACCTGTGAGCATAAATCGCACAAACATATTTCGCACGATACATATTTCGCACATGTATCACATATTTCGCACGATTAAAAAATGTCATATTTCGCATCCTTCATAAACATGTTTCACATGCTTCAAAATGAGCCTAATTTTTTTTTCAATATAAGCCTTTTAAAGGATAAAATAAGCCACACGAAAAAAAAGCTTATGAAAAAGTGATAATAAGCGGTCAATGGTTTTGACTGAGAGATTTAATATTTTTTAGGATAAGAAATATATTGAGACCTGAAAGGATGAATTTTGACCATAGATTCAGATCCAAAACTCACATATCGAGACAACGTGTGACAAAAACAATGATAACAAGTGACATGTATATCGAGACAACATGTGATAAACAGTGATAACAAGTGACAAATTTGAGACCTACCAGATCATAAAAATCAAACCGACCTAAGATTGTAACCTGGGCTCTGTTACCAATTGTTAGTTTTAAAGAATCATTGATCCGGTGGTCGGGGAGACTCAAACCACAAGATAGCCATGTTTTAGTGAGAGAGTAAAGAGAGAAAGTAAAAGTGTAAAATGAATAAAGAAATACAATAATACAAGAGTCTCAATCCGCATAAAGCATTCACAGTTGATTATAATCCATCTAGGAGACAATATTGGTGATTATATCAAAACCTAGTTCATTGAGGCTTTACTAACTTATTAGTTAATGACTATTTATATACTAGTAGTCCAATGTCCAG
This sequence comes from Tanacetum coccineum, assembly GCA_026074375.1. Classification (NCBI taxonomy): domain Eukaryota; kingdom Viridiplantae; phylum Streptophyta; class Magnoliopsida; order Asterales; family Asteraceae; genus Tanacetum; species Tanacetum coccineum. Next base: position 18,293 of record BQNB010021275.1, on the reverse strand, counting down.
ATCTTCACCCAAGGAAACAGAATGTTATGTGTAATCTTAAGTCGCCGCTTAGTTACCTATTTACTTAACCAAAGGCAAAGACAGGTCATTAATATTGTGATCCTATTACTCTAGATATATAAACGGATATATATAGTTCTATCTCGGACTCTAGCTAACGCGATATTTGTATTCCTAGATCTAGTTGAATGATAGGTTAAACACATATTTAAGCACATAAATGAGTATGAAGTGATAAACATAATCAACACACAACGAATAAGTAAACAATCAATATACACAAACCAAACATCAAATTGTCATAAACATGGCTAATACATTGTAACAATACACAAATTCATAGATGAACGATTAAAGTAACGAAATATTACACTAACCGACCGCGTATATAGAGTGTAGAGATTACAAGGGTTTTCTTATGGATTGGAGCACTTTGCAGGACCTTCTTGGCTTCTTAAATCTTTTGAGAATCGAACTTGGTGGTTAAAAGCACACTGAAAACTGAGTTTGGGGTTTTCTATTTATAAGCTCTGGAAAAAAGTCGATACGCCATATTGAAAGGGTTCAATACAGCGTATTGGGGTAACTTGGCGTAGGCTCTACGATTATTATATTTTAGAATATTCATCTGTCACTGAATACGGCCTATGAGTTCTTCTAGATACGGCGTATAGCCCCTTTCTCGTCATGGATGTCTTATGAAGTTAGGGTACGAATACGCCGTATCTTCTTGCTGGATACGGCGTATTGAGGTAAAACCAGTTGGTTCTTCTTTGTTGACCAAAGTATTATATACGGCGTATCGTTGATGTGGATACGACGTATTCTTCAAAGTCAGGCAATGGTCTTTGAGTTTGTCAAAGTCTTGGATACGGTGTATGCTTCTATAATGATACGGCGTATAGGTTGTCAGAATCAATAGACTTTCTTGAACTCTTCGTTTGCTCTAAAATGCGTGCCTTTTAGCTAAGTTTCACTAAATGCTCATTAATTACTGCAATTAATAAATACAATCAATTAAGTACCAATTCTTATATAAAAGAATGTAAAACGAGCAATAGATACGAGATAAATGATGCTATAAAATAGACGTTATTTGATGTCATCAAATATCCCCTCACTTGAATCCTACTTGTCCTCAAGTACACTTTAGAATTTTCTAATGAAAATGTATTCCAAACGAATGTTTGAGAATTTTCCTTTAAGCATTTTTCTTCAATTACCAGCACACAACCAAACACCTCACGAAAAAGGAAAATGAAATCACTCAAATCACTCAACTAATCTATGTGGTAACATTTTAGTAATTTGCTCAATTGCTCGGTCATGACGAGTATTCTATCATAAGCTTGGCATGGATACACATCTCCACCACTAAAGCTAAGGAGTAACAAGTCTAAAAAGGTAAGTTGGGGTAATATGATCAGGTTTAAGGGTTGATCATTCTTTTTAATCTCTATTGATATCAATATTACAGAAAAGGTGACAAAATCACATATACACATCCAAATCCATGAATGAGACATATGTGATTGCTCACTCCCTTATTCGAGTAAAATCAAAGGTTAGGATAAAGAACAATATTGGGTAGGGATTAGGCATGAGAAATATTTATAATTGGTGTAAAACTAAAATAACTAACAAATAGATTACATCCAAACGAATGAAGAACAATGTTGCTAGCTACTTTCCCGACCACACCCTTGAAAAAGACATAAATCATAGACTAACTCATGCTTTAACACTGGAAACTCATGCTTTGTTTGGTAGACACGAATTAGACTCATAGATGCCTTGATCATATTTAAAAACAAACCTAGTTGGCCTTCCCATAACGACCAACTCCCAATCATCCATAATATAATATACAACAATAGTGGTGATATCTACCACTTTATACATAAAATACATAGTTGGTTTATATTTCGACCAACTAGAAATAACATACAACATAACTTTACATTGTTGGTTTATAGCACGTACCAACGAATAATTGATCCTCATAAATAATAAAATCGGTTGAGTTTAGACGAACCGATTATCTTACAATCCTCTCCTTTTTTTCTCTCTTACAATTTTTTGTATTTTTCTATTTTTTCAATTTTTTTTACTAAAACTGAAAATGAATAAAGGTGTAATTTTATCATTTCACGATCATAATAAATCCGGATAATATTTCGGTAATGCTGAATACTCAGAAATAAAAATAATAGTGAAAGTAGTAAAACACACGAAAAATATAAATACACTACATTCACATTCCCATTGCATTGTGCATTTCCTGACCTAACCAAAGATAGAAAATACGCACACAAGAAATACACACTTTTACACTAAAGCAACTACCAATCGATTGAGGACATAATCTATAGGGTAGGCTAAGGTGTAATGAAACAAATTTTTGGTGGTGTAAGAAACAAAAGGAATGGCTCAAAAGGTTTTTCTAGGGGTATCTTACTCTAAAGATGAGAGTAAACAAAAGGGGTTTATACAGGGGTTAACTAACCGGTGTCGTTAGTTAATATCATAATATGTATAGGCTTTTTGATGTAATCCTAGAAATTTACCAATTTAGAAAGGTCACTCCAATTATATAAATAATACTCATTATGGTAGTCTCGAATAATATACCAAGCCAAGTTCTAAAGTTTACTACAGTCACTGGCACACTCATATATTTGTGGTTTTTTTAATAATCTCACAAAAATATGCTAAATTTTTTAAAAATATAAGCATAAATTAGGCATATTTTTGTAAAAATAAGGATAAATAGTGTTCTAATTCTCCTCCCCCCACTTGAGATATACAACGCTCACGTTGTATAAATATAACATGAAAAATATGAAATATAAGAATTAGAACATAAAACTCCCTTGAGAATTGCTCGGTATGATCCTCCATTATGCGTATATGAGCAAGAATGTGTGTTGAAAATGCGTCTGGATACCAACATGACTACAATACACATAAGATTCCAGATAAGATGTATACCACCAATTTTATCATTCACGTTAAGTACATTCCTCTATATATATTCAGAAAACAAAAGCAATTCTATCTCCAAATGATCGTAGGTTAGAAAATAAAAATAAAAACGAAAATTGTACAGGAAGTCGATACGCCGTATCCATGTTTCAGGATACGCCGTATTGAAACCTGTAAGAAAACAATCATAAGTACGGGTCAGAGGTCGAATACGCCGTATCCAGAAATCTGAATACGTCGTACCGATAAGTGTGACAATAATGTTTTAAGTCTAGGAAAATAAAGTGGATAACGTCCAGGTTGGATCAATACGTTGTATCCATTGAGTTGGATACGCTGTATCGATAACATGGAAAGACAGACTCGATAACAAAATTAAAAATACATTCGGGGTTGTCTTCCGGCAAGCACTTTTGTTTACATAAAAGTCTTTAAGTTAGACTTGCTTCGGCTTCATTCCATCTCATGCACGCTCACGTGTCCACATGTGAGCCATTCAACCGTCTTCGCATCCCTTATGTATTTGGGTCCCAAATTCAAGACTCCTTTGTAGAAACCTTTAAGCTTTTGATACGGGTGCGAAATACCTTTCAACTTGTCTCGTGCACTTACCTTTAGTAATGGCCGAATCTTGTTACATTGCGCATTAGTGAGGTGTTTAAACCTTGGATGCGATTGAGCCATTTGATAAGTCACATTATCATTACCATCGTGAATGGTAATAAATCCATCAAACCGTCTTGCTTCAACACATGAAGCCCTACAAAATAGTTTCCCAACAATAACATCTCCTATGTCTTTATCACGGTAAGCATCTATATTTTTCGCAACTGCAAAATCACTCACAACAGAAAAATTTCCAACAAAGATAGGCACATTTGTAAAAGCTCCTACTACATTTTTTCCTCTATACACAATTTTATCTTTCATTGTTGAATTGTAGAATTTTTTAGACATAACATTGATTGATAAGATTGGGAAAAAGTTAGCATTGACATGCTCAAACCCTATCATGCAAGAAAATTGTAAATTATAAGCGTAATTAATATGGATCTTCATATCATAGTCACAAAAACTAAGGTACTCATCTAATCCCTCAATCATCTCATCATCATGCCTAGTTTTGACTATATTGACCATAAGTTTATCAATAACTTCTCCCTCGTCAATTGTTGGACCTAAGTCATTAACTTCTTGATTTCTCCTAAGCTCTAATGGTTCATTTAGATCATTTAGTTCAAGAAAATATCCAAATTCTGGGTCTTGTGATCTATCTAAAATCAATGCTTCGCCCATTATCCTAGCTTCTAAATCAAGTTCCATTCTTTCTCTTAATCCTAACACGTAAACTTTCTTAATTATGGTACTAGTAGGATTATTACTCTTAAATACTATTTTATCATTCCTCACTCTTAAAGAAAATTTCCTCTTAAACACATCTATTTTAGCATGAGCAGTAGACAAGAATGGTCTTCTGAGGATCAAGGGGATTTTGATATCCTCGGGCATATCCAAAACGATAAAGTCTACGGGAAAGAAAAACTTACCAAATCCTACTAACATATTTTCCGCTAAACCCTTGGGACGTTTTACGGTTCTATCAGCCAATTCGATGATCAATTTAGTAGGAGCTAATTCACCTAAACTTAGATTGGTAAAGGTCGAATAAGGCATAACACTAATGTTAGCTCCTAAGTCTGCTAAGGCTTTTTCAAAACAAATATTATTAATATTGCAAGGCAAAGTAAAACTCCATGAGTCTTTTTCTTTTGGAGGTAGAGCATCTTCTAGAATTTCCGAGCTATGCACGTTTATTGATGCCTCGATTTCATCATCCATTCTCCACCTTTCTTTAAGCAACCCCTTCAAGTTCGTAGCAGATTTGTTTGAATCAGTTTGTAGCTTCATCAATTCTTCCAGTACTTCCTTTGCTTCATAACTATTATCAATCAATCGACTAGGAAAAGGAATAATCGATTGATATGGCTTGAACAATTGCACACTGTTCTGTGGGCTCGATACGGCGTATCGGGTGTGTAACACCCCCAAAATGGGTCGCAGCGGAAATGATGTTCCGGGAGCGTTACTTCAAAATACCATTGCACAAGTCATGAGAGAACGACCTCTAAGAGTCGTTTGAAAAGTAATCTTGTATTGTTTAGACTCTAATGAACATCAAGTAAGCTCCTAACACTTATGTACCTGAGAAAACATGTTTTAAAACGTCAACAATAATATTGGTGAATTTATAAGTTTGTAAATTTAATGAGACGGATAGCAAAATTTCCTTGTAATAGAGTAACAAATACAATATTACAAAAATATATTACGAAATGCACTAAGCTCATGACATTAACGCTCAACAATGAATGTATATAAAATACAAGTAATGAATGTGCCCAATGTAGATGTTCAACCTATAACATCTATAATAATCCAAAATGGCATGCGTTCGTTACCGATGATAGCTAATCATCCAAACGGGGATGTTAATCCCTAATAGATCTATTTATAACATTCGCGCTTACAATCCAGTAATTAACAGTTCATGATAATGGGCATAGTGGGTTATAGCTACTTAGGTAAACTCGTAATATTTGAATTAAAATGTACTTGCATCCATTTTGTAAAACAAACATGATCTCATACCCGAGATTTGATAAATGATAATAAGTATAAGATGGGGACTATAAACTCACCTCAAGTGATGGTGTGAATGAATGAGTGATCAATCGATATAAGTTGGTACAACTTGCCAGAATGCAACCTAATTAAATATAGGTCGATAAGAATGCATACTTGAATAATAATACAACAATGCATTTATTAAGTTAGATCACCACCTAATAGTTTTTGTTTAGTTTATAAACTAAATGTGTAAGTTACGTTTGTAGTTAAATGTCTATGTAATTGTATATAAATACACTTGCAAAAATAGTTTTCTATATTGTCCTTGTTATTTAATGTCGATGTTTATATATATGTGTTTAATCATGTAGAAAGTAGTCTTAAAGAGCTTCAAAATAGACAAGGGCCAAAAAGGTTACTTTCAAATTTATATAAAATTTATTTGTAGATAGCTTTATAAACCAGGAACTTAAAATGTAAATATACAATTGAGTGATTGAAAATGACGTAGGTCTCTTTCCAATTAGTATTAATATTAACTTGATTTCATTTCATTTGAAACTAATGGTAATATTACGTTGAATTTATTTCATTTAAAATATAAAAGTGTCATATAACAAAACTATAAGGGCTGTTTTGAAACTTCATTTGAAATATTAAGATTTCTAACGTGTATGTCATGTGGGGTTTTCAAAGTCACAGCCAAACAAAGTTTTAATGATATAAAAATACAAGTTGTTCAATATCTAATAATATATATTTATATGATCTGTGTCTTTGTTAACCCAAAGCAACATTCGTTTCGTCTTCAACAATGGCGTACATAAAATAATGACCATGCGTGCATGGTTTTATGTCTTGATTTAAGGTAAATATCACTCGTAAATATCATATGATTTTGTATGAAATTATCGTTTTAAAGTTTACCTCGAAGCCGTAGAAGAAAAGATCGAGATTTAAATCGGACACGAACATCATCAAAACCCAAAACCCGCATGTAAATAAACAGCCGATACCAAACATATACCTTGACACCAACTCCAACCCGCGAGCAATAAACTAGAACATATGTAAGTCGTATCTTGTAAGACGTAACCTAAACTCTAAACCTTTTGACGTGAAGATGGTCGTTTCGAGTTACCTAGTATACCACCTAACCCAAGCTGACAGCACCCACATAGTGGCCGACGCTCTATCACGAAATCTGGACAATTTAATATTGTTACAACCTTCGCCATCCTAGCACCAGGTGTTGAAGGAGCAGCGAAGAGTACAACACATATAGCTCTAAGTAGTGCTATAGGGTCACAAGATGACACTAAGAAAAGGAGCTTTAGAATCCTCATCAGGTTTCCAAGCATCCTAGTTGGACGTTGAGTTTGTCGTCTAGACAGGAACCAAGGAGAAAAGAAAATGAATTAGGGTTAGGTTTTTAGGGTTTTTGAGATATGGAGGGTGATGATCTTTGTTAAAACTTGGAGATGGTGTTTGTATTTGTGACGGTTTCAAAACCAGGAAGACAAAGGAAGAGCAAGGATGAGCTTATATTTTCTGTTTTGTGTTCACTGTAAAACCAAAGAGTAAAGTGTGGCTTCTTGTAACATTATTTTTGGTAGGGATAGTGGTCAAATACATTCTTGTACCCTCTCATATGGCAAGTATAACTCAAGACATGTGCTTGCTTGTGACGAATCTCTAAGCATTAATATCAGAATGGGAGACGAGTTCAAACCGACTCAACACAAAGACTACGATTAACAGAAGTAGAACCGAAACACAAGCTCGAACACGAGCTTAAAACTCCAACGACAGAGCAAGAAACTATCGCGACCACGAACCGATCAAACTAACCTGAGGAATTTCCAAACTCGAACAACACCGACGAGTACCATACCCGGACTCAACTCAAATTTTAATGAACACTTTAATATCTAGATTTTATTTGTAGTGAAAGCTTGTTGGTTTATGAAATTATGACTTGTTATGGTAGAAATAACTGTTATTATAGACGTGTGAAAAGCCACTAACATGCGCAGCGAAAGACATGGGTTACTGTCTCCTGAGGAATCAAGAATACAGAGGTACGAGCTTGTGTGTCGAAATAAAACAGTGAGTTCGAAACTTTTATATAAGTAATTATATATACTTGGTTTTTAAGTATTTTAACTTAATTAATTGTCCATTGTTTGTAAATCCTTGTTTTAAATATGCTAACACATTTTTATCATCATGAAGATCATATAAAAAAATATGGTTCGACTAGTAATATGAGTGTTTATATTATATAAACACATAAAACATTCCTATGTGGTGATTAACATCATAAAAATTATATAATGCATGAAGTGGTATGAACAAATAGATTAGGGTTTTATGTTAGACCTTAAATGAGTGAATGATGAATGGAGCACAAGATCAAAACCCCTTTTGATCACAACCCTAGCTCAAACTTGCTTAGAAAACCTTAATTCCAAATGAAAAACCCTAGCTTGAGTACCCTTAAAAACACTTGCAATCACCCAAGAGACCTTCAATGGACCTTAAAGAAGCTTAAATATGGACTAGAAATATTTGCTGTAATTTAGGTTGCTGTTTTAAATGTGGTGCGTGAGAGTGTTGGCTGACCCGAGCCAAAAGAGAGACAAAGGGAGGTTGTTTTGCTTAGTGAGTTTACTTAGGAGTGATATATGTGAACTAGTGAATTTAATGTATGATTATATAGCCCTTGCAACACTTGGAGACCACTTTTATCCATTGTCTAAATGGTTTTGATGCTCCTTTTTCTTGCACAGCCGAATATGGAGACATAGGGGATGGTTTTTGTTAGTTTAGGTCAAAGACACGTATGGTGTATGCATGGCTAGATTACTTTGTGTAAGTTTGACTTGAAATGGCATTTAAGCATGCAACTTGTGGTTTTTCCTTTGGGTCCTATGTTTCAGCCGAATATGGGTAGTAGGGAGGGACAATATTTGACGTTTTGACTAGTTTAAAGGGGAGAGAGTTTATCCATAGGTCAAATGATAATATTGTTTAATGGGTTAACTTGATTTATTTAGAAAATGTGTAAGAGTGGATTTGATAGATGGTTTGCATGCCTTGTTCTTGTTACTCTAATATTGCAGTTCCAGAATAATTATAGGAGACAAGAAATGGTGTATTTTAAGGCTAGGAAAGTATTAGTGTAACCTTTTGAACTTTAAACACTTTTATAAAGTAAAGTAACTTAGAGTAACTTTGATTTAATTAAGAGTGGTGGTGATGTTAAGCTTCTACACGGCTTGGGTGAGTTTTGTGTAAATGTTTTAGTTCTTGCTTTTAAATGAAGTGTGTGTATTTTTTTGTTACTTTAGGGGTCTTATTTGTAGTTAAACATGGAAGTAATACCTCCTAAGTGAAACCAACGAATGGTTTTTGGGTCTTGGAAAGGTGTAACCGGTTATGGAGTCAAAAAGAGGAGACAAGGTATGGCTTTAGGATTAAACAATGTACTAGAGTGTAAGTGTGTAAGATTTGACATGTTTGTGAAGTGACTAAAGCACAAGCATGGGAAACACTTCTCTTTTCTCCTTTTCCTTGATCTATGCCAATTATAGATAGTCTTGGGGACAAAGTTTCATTATTTTATTAGGCTTGGATCCTTTGGACAATGAATAATGTTGTTTATTAGTGAGTAGGGTTTGTTGGATTTAATTTTGATTGAGTTGGTGTTGTAATGCTTATACATGGCTCATAAGCTTAAAATGGGAAAACATGATTTAATTTTTAGGGTATTGGGTATAATGGTAGGTAATTGTTGAAGTATAAATGGGTTCTTAAGGTTACATGCATGCATGAATGTATTAAACGCGAACCGAATACGTTTCACGTAAAATATAAAAATAAAACTGGGGATATTATAAATTATCCTTCTAATAATATTATAACACTTATTGAACGTCAACATTTACATAAATGATGCCCGTTTATGATAATCATTGATTCTTAGCTTACGCGATTTAACTACGCGGTTTACATGAAATGAGACGCGAAATAGTAAAAATAAATATTGAGGCAACAATGAGAGTAGTGAAGTGGCCAGAAAATATGGGGTGTTATAGGGTGGGCCTGATACGGCATATCGAAGGCGTTTCAGCTTTAAGAGTAGTCAAAATTGATTTGACATGGTCTCTCATGTTTGTTTCGGTTGAACTAGGAAGGATTCTAGACCCCCTTTCTTGAAGTACCTTGCTCATTTGCCCAATTTAAATCTCTAAAGCTTTAATTGAGGCTCCTTGATTTATGATTGCAACATCCATTGAAGCTTGAATTACCTTAATCAATTTAGAGTTTTCATCATGTCTTTTTGCAGATTTAGCCATAAACTTGCTTAATGATTCTTCCATTGTTTGCCTTCGCTCTTGATACGAAGGATTTCCATTATTTCTTTGGTAGAATCTCGGAGCAGCTGCTTTATATCTTCCTCCTTGGGGGAATGGTACACCAAATTTAGTGTAGTATGCTTCTTCAAGTGTCTTCGCTTCTTCCATTAATGAACAATCCTTAGTGTAATGAGGTCCATTGCATGATTCACATCCCACTTGAGCAACATTTACTCTTTTATTAACCTTCTTAATTTCCTTGCCAAGATTGTTCAGTTAAGCTTGAATAGCAGCTAATCCATCAAAAGTATCACTACTTTTGCATCTAGTAGACGTTTCATTGTGCCATTTTTGAGAATGGTCGGCCATTTCTTGGTTGGCTTTGTTAGCATCAGCAGCGTTTATTTTTGGCACGACACCCTTAGAATCTAAAATTTGTCTAGTAGGGACATCTTATCCTTTGTAAAACAAGATCACTTCCTACATATTGGTCAAGTAATGTTGAGGACATCTCACTAAAATTCTTTGAATCGTCCCCAAGCTTGATAAAGAGTTTCATCTGGCTCTTGCTGGAAGTTATTGATTTCCTCCATCTTTTTAGCAGTTGAGCAGGTGGACAGTATTTGCTCAAAAAATTTCCCTTAAGAATTTCCTGAGTAGTAATCGAACCAGCTGGTTCGTTCCTAATCCATCTACTTACGGCTCTAGTAAGTGAGATAGGGAAAAATGAAGCATAAGTTGATCTTGAGTCACATCAGGTATAGTAAATAAGTCAGCTATCTCAATAACTCTCTCAATGTGTTCATTTGCATCTTTATTATCCGATCCACTGAAAGTATCATCACACAATTCCTTGAGAAATTAACTCTTCAATTCAAAGTTAGCTTTCTCATTAAATTTTGGTCTAGCAATTCCCGAGCCATAATCCTCTCGGGTCTTAGTCATGTATTCCTCCATAGTTGGTTCCCCTATTGTTTCTGTGTTCTCTTCCTTAAACTGATCTTCTAGATCAGAAAATAGGTCGAATTCTGGTGAACTCGAATAATCAAGACTTGTTGTCTTGAAAAGCTTCCTTGTTGAATGTAACACTCGTTCAAGTTCTTAGTAAGGTGTAACGAGCCCTTTGTTCAAACTCCTGGCCATGCACTACCTGAAACAGAGGTAAAAATATCAGTAGGATAGGCTCGAAAGAAAGAAAATACAAAAAACTAGACACGAGGACGAAATACGAAAATTAAGTCGTTGTTGTATCAGATGATCGATACGCCGTATTCAATTGACTGAATACGCCATATTGATTGTTTGAATCAGAATACGCTGTATTGGTTTCGAAAAGGAGATACGCCGTATTCAATAAGATAAATACGATGTATCGGTTATTCGACCAAAATAGATATAGCAAAGAGATTGTTTTACTTCGTTGTCTATGAGTGCAATGATTGTTTTATTGGATTAAACATGGTTAAACATGATATCACCAGAATCTGTATTGTCTATGAGTGCAATGATTGTTTTACTTCGTTGGTGATATATCATTCTTAAGCTTAGGCGGGACTTCTTCCTAAACTCTAAGTTTGTATTCCAGTTAATCCTGTCACAATTAACCTAAACCCGCATAAAGCATTCACAATTGATTATAATCTATCTAGGAGACAATATTGGTGATTATATCGAAACCTATATCATTGATGCTTTACTAACTTATTGCTTAACGGCTATTTATATACTAGTAGTCCACTGTCCAGATCTTCACCCAAGGAAACAGAACGTTATGTGTAATCCTAAGTCACCGCTTAGTCTACCTATTCACTTAACCAAAGGCAAAGACAGGTCATTAATATTGTGATCCTATTTCTCTAGATATATAAATAGCTATATGTAGTTCTATCTCGGGCTCTAGCTAACGCGATATTTGTATTCCTAGATACAGTTGAATGATAGGTTAAACACATATTTAAGCACACAAACGAGTATGAAGTGATAAACATAATCAACATGCAACGAATAAGTAAACAATCAATATAAACAAACAAAAAATTAAATTGTCATAAACATGGCTAATACCTACAGGTATTAGCCGATAGTCATTGTAACATTACACAAATTTATAGATGAACGATTAATGTAACGAAACATTATGCTAACCGAACGTGTATATAGAGTGTAGAGATTACAAGGGTTTTCTTATGGATTGGAGCACTCTACAGGACCTTATTGGCTTCTTAAATCTTATGCGAATTGAACTTGGTGGTTAAAAGCATACTTAAAACTGAGTTTAGTATTTACTATTTATAAGCTCTAGAAAGAGGTTGATACGCCGTATTAAAAGGGTTTAATACGGCATATTGGGGTAACTTGGCGTGGGATCCACGATTATTATATTCTAGAATATTTATCCGTCACTGAATACGGCGTATGAATTCTTCTAGATACGGCGTATAGCTCCTTTTTCGTCATGGATGTCTTGTGAAGTTAGGGCACACGCCGTATCTTTATGCTGGATACGGCGTATTAAGGTAAAACCAGTTGGTTCTTTTTTGTTGACCAAAGTATTATATACGGTGTATCATTGATGTGGATACGACGTATTCTTCAAAGTCAGGTAATGGTCTTTTAGTTTGTCAAAGTCTTGGATACGGCGTATGCTTCTAGAATGATACGGCGTATAGGTTGTCAGAATCAGTAGACTTTCTTGAACTCTTTGTTTGTGCTCAAAAATGCGTGCCTTTTAGCTAACTTTCACCAAATGCTCGATAATTACTGCAATTAACAAATATAATCAATTAAGTACCAATTCTTATATAAAAGAATGTAAAACGAGCAATAGAGACGGGATAAATGATGCTATAAAATAGATGTTATTTGATGTTATCAAATATTCCCCCACTTGAATCCTACTTGTCCTCAAGTAGACTTTAGAATTTTCTTATGAAAATGTATTCCAAACAAATGTTTGAGATTTTTTCTTTAAGCATTTTTATTCAATTACTAACACACAACCAAACACCTCAGGAAAAAAAATGAAATCACTTAAATCACTCAACTAATTTATGTGGTAACATGATGTGTGTTTTACAAGTTTTAAATTTATAATAACTAGATTTACCAAACGATCGACTAAAAATACAACATTCGGGCAAGTATACCTTATTCGAGTGTAATATAGTATTAGGTAAGCCCAGGTCGTTCCCCGGGATTTGTAGCAATTCACAGATTGTTTATCAAGTAACAAGGCTAATGATTGTCACAGATCAATTAGCCAAAACGTATGTATAAAGTAAGCAAGAAACAAAGCATGATCTATATAACATAATAGATAGAGATAGAGCAAGACTTTATATAAACAAAGCATACAAGTCATATATGACGGGTAATCATAATAACAAGCATATCTACCAATGATAACATAGAATCCTTTCGGCCTATATACTACATCATCACGAGTGCATTAGGAATACTTTATATCAAATATGCATACATATGAATTCCTCCCAACCCGGTCGGTCAACATAAGGAATGGTCTTAAACATAATTCTACTTGGGTTGCTAAACCAAACAAAATAATAAATATTACATTTATTTAACCATTTTAAACCACCATTATATCCGTTTTAATATATAAATATATATATGAAATCCTTTAAATGTTATTATCCGATTTGTATAAACCAAACGCTCCCTTCGTGTTTTCTGTTATACCAAACAGCCCTTATGGCTGTTAACAACAACCAAACGCACCCTTGTGGTGGCTGAGAACAACCCAACGCACCCTTTTGGGTGTCACGCAGCCAACCAAACACCCTTGTGGTGTTACTATGAAACCCAACGCACCCGGTTGGTTTGAGACCCAAACCAAACGCACCCTTTTTGTTGTTAAACCCAAACAAAACGCACCCTTGGTGGTGGTTTAAGCGGCTGTGGTGGTGGTGTGGTTCGGTGGTGGGGATGAGGGAGGTGCGTGGCGTGGTGGAGATGGAGTGGTGATGGTGGTGTTGATCGTGGTGGCATGGAGGTGAGGTGGTGCGGCTGTGATGATGGTGGCAGCCATGGTGGTGTTGAAGATGAGGCGCGTGGCGGCGCGTGGTCCGGTAGATCGGATAGATCGGGTGGCGGGGAGAGTTTCGGAACTCGGCCGGAAAACTCGCCGGAAAAGTTTTCCGGTGGCCGGAGGTGATGGCGGCGGCGGGGGGAGCTCGCCGGAAAAAAAAGAGAGCATGTGTGTGTTTATATTTTATGAAATGAAATAATTATAATAACTTTTATATATATATTAAAAGTTATAAAGTAAAGTGGCAAGTCCAATATAGATGAGGGTTAATTTTATAAATATTTCCACAGGGACCAAAAGTGTAACTTTTGCAAGATAATGGTTCGGGACTCGTTTGGACTAGTTAATGAATGATTCATAACACGAAACTTGCGCCATTGCGTTCCAAATAATTTTTCCCATAAAAACGAGTATTCACTCGACTAATTTTCATAAACGTTTTATAAAATTTATTTAAAACGTTTATTATTTATTTGTATATTACTGATAAACTTTGTCCGTAAAATGATCTTTTACTTGAATATTTGCGTCTTTAACAAACGTTACTGAATAAAATGATAACTAATTTATTAAATATTTTTATTTAATAAAAAGTGTTAATTAAATATAATTTAATTATTTTCCTGTCGGTACGCGTTGTTTTCGTTTTCAAAATTTCGCGAGGGTATTTTAGTCAATTTCTGCTTGTTTTAGGTCAAAATTATTGATCATATAGCGTGTGGAGGGTATTTTTCGGTCATTTTCTGCTTGTTTTTGTTGGTCGTCGGACTCATAAGCTAATAAGTGTCATATATATTGTCCGGAATGTCGTTTTACTTCAAATTGCTTAAGCTGTTCCGTGTCGTGAAAACGTGATTTAGTGAGTCGTTTATTGATAAGTCGGCTTTAGGTTATAAGTACTTATATCTTTGTTCGTTTTCAAGTCAAATAAGGTTAAAAGATAACTTTCACACGAGAGTTGGACGAAGTAAATATGATTTTATTATTTAAATATTTTCCTGAGTGTAAATTTACCGGTTCACGCGTGGTAATTGTTTTTATTGAGGCAATAAGAAAAGTCAATAAAGTCAGACAGAAAGTCAGTTAGTCGGACCGATAAGGTCAAAGTGGTATAGCATAGAGTATTATAATGATATTCGGAAAATTGCCGGTTGTTACAGTAGCCTACCCCTTAAGGAATATCGGTCCCGAGATTTAAGAATTTGTGTTAACGATTGGGTGACGCGACCAATAAAAGATTTAAGATTAAATAAACCAGTTTTAAATAAGACGCTGATAACTTTATTCAGTAAGATTCGATGTTTCGACAATTCTCAATTTACCAAAAAATTTGGCTAGGTTTGACCAGGATATTTAACCCATCAAAATGGGTATCTCAAAATCCTTACAAGTCTTATAACTGATATAAACGCATTATAAGGAGAGTCCCTTAATAGTGAAAGCGTCGAAGGGAAAAGTGTAGTCGCGTAAGTATGTCCGTGTAAAGTTTTAACTGTTCAAGGACAGAGTCTCGTTTCTGATATCTGTAATGTTTGATGATTAATAACGGACGAGGCTAATAGATGTAAGTATCCAACTTACTTGGCAGTACCAGGATGTATCGCGACCTAAGTCTCCGTACTAGTGGCCCGAAATGAATAGTTCGACTATCTCTTTCGTCGATAGGTGTTTATCTGGTTTAAGGGGGTTGCATTACCTATTGGATAAAGTTGTACAAGCTGGGACCGCTCCAGGACCCAACAACAGCAACCATAACGATAATAACTATAACAAATAGTGATGGGATGCAGAGAGTGAGGACATTTCGAGAAACAATATCCCCAGAATAAAGTTCAACAAATGGGAGGAGCTCGCGGAAGAGCTTATGCGATAGACGGCGGAATATGGTACTCAGTCGTTAGTTCGAGGATGAATCAACTCCATTAGTTCAAGTGTGTAACAAGTCTGTTAGTTCCACGAACAGTTCGTGATCGCGAGGATTAGCAACGGCAAAAGTAATAACTTAAGAATGAGATAAGGTAGTTCAAGCGAGGCCTTAAGATTTCTGCGGAGTGGCAAGACACTATTGTGCTTCTAAACCTTTTTAACGGATTCCGGTGATTATCGGGTTCGAGTTCATACTCGTGTCATATTGGATACCATTAAGCCCACTCATTTATAATTCATTACTTACATAAAGGAGCGTCCTAATTTATGTAAGTAAGAAATGATAAACTTATGGTTCGGTGATTTACAATTTCTTTATTTAACTGAAGAGGCGTCCCAATCCTTTCAAATAAAGAGATTATAAATCATCCTACTTAATAATTTCTGATGCAATACGCGTACTCACATAACCTTCAAGGTGGTGGATAACATGACGATGCATGTGCTTCTAATGAGTATGGGACGAGTGTTTAAAACTCGTCTTCGGAGACGGGGAGTAAAACTATCAGGGAAATCACATAGTGTTCAAGATCGTTAATGAGTACTCGGTTAGAGTAAATAAGGTAAAAGTCTTTATGAACGAGTCAACATAGCAATTATCATATAAATCCTCCTATTACAAGTCCCGCCCATACAAGACTTGTAATACTTAGATTCATACATAATCCCATGTAAACAGAACTGTGACGGGCTTTGTTAACATAGCAATTATCATATCAATCCTCATATTACAAGTCCCGCCCATACAAGACTTGTAATACTTAGATTCATACATAATTCTATGTAAACAAAATTATGACGGCCTCCGTGTAATACGATATTGTATAAAGTTATGAAGAAAAATAATATTCTTAGAGACCATTGTTTAACTTACAATGTCTGAGAACGAAATGAGACCATTGTGCAACTCACAATGTCTAAGAAGTAAAATGAGACCATTGTGTAACTTACAATGTCTGAGGTATAAATGAGACCATTGTGCAACTCACAATGTCTTAAGAAATGTTCTAGTATTTATATAATTAACTCTTATATAAATAAACGTACGATATACGCAAAAGGGATGCAAGCATATATATTATATATATGTATGTCATGTAAGCACTTAATGCAACAAGTAATGTAAGCAAGTAAGCAAGTAGTGTGTATGCACTTTGAAAATGTTTGATGTGATGCAATGCTTGTGAAAACGGTTATAGTCTAGGGTAAAATATGCAACCTAGTTCTCTATAACCAGTGCTCTGATACCAATCTGTAACACCCCCAAAAATGTGTCGCAGCGAAAATATGTCCGGAGGCGTTACTTCATAATACAACAGCACAAGATACAAGAGAACGACCTCTAAATGTGTCGTTTGAAAAGTAATCTCGTTGATTTTCTTGAAATTGATATAAGACTTGTCCCATAATTGCATCACAATGAAAAGCTTGAAAATGATACAACGAGATTTGATCATTTACATGTAAGTAGAAACCCATGAATGAAATCTTGTCAAATTTAGACTCCAGTGCACATCAAGTAAGCCAAGCATCTAATTCACCTGAGAAAAACATGCTTAAAAGGGTCAACATAAAGTTGGTGAGTTCATAGGTTTTTGTAAGTATAAATGTTGAACCAAAGTTCTGTAAAGCGTGTATGACCGTTTCAATCCTTGAATGTTCTTCCAAAATGTATGTATGATTTTTAGAAATCAAAGAGTTGTAAAATATGCATGACCATTTCAATCCCCAAATAGTCACAAAATGTACGTATGAAAATTGAACCGCAATTGTCCAAAGTATGTATTGCCACTTTATTCAAAGCAACGTAAATATTCCTATGTGTATAAAACAACAATGATTACAATTACTCTAAGTTCATGAAACCAATGCACTATGTACCCATCGTAGGTGTCCCTTCCAAGAACACCCAGGCAGTAATGAAAACCATATGTACCCATCACAGGTGTCCCCTCCAAGAACACCCGGGCAATAATGACTATGTACCCCTCACAGGTGTCCCTTCCAAGAACACCCGGGCATTTACTTGTAGTTATCAGTTCAATCCTAATTTAATTCGTAATCATTTCAAAAGTAAAGTATGTATTTGAGACCAAAAATAAAGTCAAATAATGTGTCCCATAGCGAGCTATGTAAATGAGTATGTAAACCAATTTGTAATCAACCATGTAAATGCATTTGCAAACAAGCATGTTCTCACCCCAAAAATATATGTAAAACAAGTAAAACATGGGGCTATAAACTCACCTCGATGTTGTAGAACGATTGACAGAAATGCACATATTAAGCACAACACAAACAGAAACCAGAACGGCTCAACCAAGAAGTTACGGTTTATCTTAACG